>QYAP01000126.1:0-74385 GCA_003988905.1 Hymenotorrendiella dingleyae
CACAGACCTTAGGCGGCTCCTTAAGAGCCTTCCAGCGGTCGTAGGAATAGCCTCTTCTTTATGCCAATGCAATACCATTCAAGCCTACTTCCAACATTTAATAGAAAAGAATATATTAAATTAAAAATGATTATAATATTTAATGGTAAATAATTTCTTAATTTATTTGAAATTATTTTTTAGTTTTTATTAAATTTATAAAATTAATTAATAAGTTTAAATATAATTTAGGATATTTATTCTTTAATTAAAATATTTATAATATATAATAATATTATAATCTTTTTTTATTTATAAATTCTTTTAATTAATTTAATTTAATTATATTCTTTAGAATATTTATTTATTTATTAAGAAAAAAGAAATTTTTATTAAAAGTTTTAATATAGAATTCTTAATCTAAATATTATATTTTATTATGAATCTATTATATTTGGATTCTTTTTACATAATAAATATTTTTTCGAATAATAATAATATAAAAGAATAGATAAATAAATAAGTTAATTAAATATATTAAAATATTTTTAATGTATATAATAAAAGATAATTTAAATTATTTTTAAAAGTATTTTTAGAAATTGAACGTTTTTTTAAATATATATTATATATAAAATAAACTCAAACTTTTTTTAATTTTTTTATTAATTGAGATATTCTTTTATAAGCCTTTATTGATTAAAGTAAATTATTAATTTTCTAAGTTCTTTTAATATTTAAAAGATATATAATAAATATAAATAAAGATATTAATAATATTATAATTATTATTATTTTATTAAATAATTTAGATGAATAATAAATAATTTATTTTAATATATAAAGAAAGGTTTATATATGATTATTATATTAAAAGAAATGGAATAAAATTATATTTTTTATAGTAAAATTATATTTAAAAATATATTAGATATTAAGAATAAGAAATATTCTTATATTTTTATAATATTAAAATAAATAATAAAACTGAAAATAATATAAGAATTATAATAGAATATAAGATTTTAATAAATAATTTATTTTATTATAATGAATAAAATGTATTTAATTTATAAATAATAAATATATTTTAAAATAATATTAATTTTTATATTAATAATATTATAAGAGAATCGATTTCTGAAAAGTTTATTTAAAATTAGAAAAGATTTAATAATTATTTAGAAATAATATATTTTAAATTATTATTTTTATAATTCTTTTAAATAATTAATAAGATATTATAATAGAACATTTAAAGATTTAATAAAATAAGATTATTTATATTAATATAAATTTTAATTAATTGAATTTATATTATAATAGTTTTTTTTTAATATTTAATTAAATATAAGGGGATTAATATTATATTAATAGATTATTTAATATTATTTTATATTAAAAAAATAGTTATAATATTTTTATTATAAAAAGATAATATATTAATAAATATAATTATTTTATCTTTTATTCTATTATCTATTTTATTATTAATTTATAAAGATATTTTAAAAATAATTATTTATTTTAATAATATTTTAATTTTAAATTATATTATAATTAAATTATATAATTTTTTTTTAATCTTTGTTTTAATAATTAATAAATTATATAAGATTATTTTTTGATTTGAAATATTAGATTTAAATGTAAAATAAAAATTAATTTTATTTTTAGAAAATATTAGATTATTTTAATTATTAAGGCTTTTAGAATAAGAATTAATATATTTAATATTTAATAAATATATATTTAAGGTTTATTTAAAGAAATATTAGTTTTAATATAATGATTTAATTATATATAATATATATATTTTTTATTCTAGAATATAAATAGAATATTCTTTTTTCTTTTAGAATATTTATTATAAAATTATTTAAAAAAGTATTAATTAAATAAATAATATTATTTATTTTAAGATTTTATTTAATTCTTTTAATATAATATATATTTATAAATTCTATTATAATTTTAATTTTAGTTATATATTTATAATAATAAAAATATTTAAAAGAGATTAATTTTAAGTTAAATAAGTTTTTTTAAATATATAAAAGAATTTAAAATTTATATTATTTATAATATAATATATTTAAATATTTTTCTTTTAATTTAAAATGTAATAATATTTATTTTTTTAAATGTTATATTTTTTATTATTTATAAATAATAAAAGATATTCTGAATATAATTATTAATTTTTGAGAATTAAAAAATTAATTGGATTTTATTCTTTTTCTTTTTTAATTTTTAATTTTAATAATTTATTAATTATAAATTATTAAAGCGTTTATTAAATAAAGAAATAAAATTTAATTAAAATAATGATTATATTTAAATATATTTAAATAATAAATAAGAATAATTTTTAAAGAATTGATTTTATTAAAAATTATATTAAAAGTAATTATAATATATATTATTTTATTAAACTTTTTTTTTTAATAATTTAATTTATTAATTATTTATAATATTTATAATATTTATAATCTTTCTAATAATAATATTTTTAGATTAAGAATATTATTTAATTAATTAATAGAATTTTTAAAGATTTAAATAAAAAAAAAGATAAAAGAGAAAATTATTAAAATAAAAAAGAATTATAATAAGAAATAATATAAGAAGAATATTTTAAAGTTTATATAATTATAAAGGATTAATATATTAGAATAAAATATATAATAAATTTAATAAACTTTTAATAAAAATAATAGGATTAATTTATTTTCTTTTATTAAAAGAATTATAGAAAAAGAAATTAATTATAAAAAGAATAAAATTAAAATATAATTTATTAATTCCAGTTTTTAATTTAAGAGTTAATTCGAATTAGAATTTAAAAGAGGCTAGGCATAATTAGGTATATAATCCTATTAAGCCCGATTAAGAAAACTATTTAGAATATTAAAAAAATCGAGATTTAAATAAATTTAATATTATATAATTTAATTTAATTAAATATTATATTTATATTATAATAATATTCGATTATTTATGATTTTATTAAGTATTATTCTTTTATTAGGATAGAATTTGATAAGGGTAAGGATTTTAGTGCTCCTCGCCCTATTTTAATCGGATGTATCTAATCTTATTAGTTTTTCGTATACGTCTAGGAATCGCTCCTCAGAGTTGGGACTAAGAGGGGCTACGCCCCGAGCTTGCGAGGGATAAGGGGAGCCCCGTGACTAACTAAGATTGTAGTAAAGCTCGTACCTGACCCTGAGCTCTGTTTATTGAACACCACATTTTTCAATGATCCTTGATATTACCCACAGTTAAACTGAACTCAATCGATTTTATAAACATATCAGGTCAACAATTCGGGTCTCTATTTCAAGTCTACAAACCTGCAAATTGACAAGATGGATGTATGTATTCGGCAGTGTATTCCCAGCCAGCTACGAGTACCGCGTTATTGTGTACCTTGCATACCTAGCTCCTAGGTCTAGTAGCTAATACCACTCTTTGGAATAGGTCTTCTACGCATACACGTATGGTACCTTTGGATGGCTTACTGTCCAAGCACTTCCCTTGATAATCTCACCAACCATTATCGTAACCCTCCTCTCCCCAGAAGTGCGAGAGCCTACCGGTTCGTCACAAGATCCCCCCACCAGCCTCAAGAGCACCCTACTAACAAAACCACAGTCCTCGAAGTTTACTTCTCGCGATCCCTCGGGATGGCTCTCCTCGCCCTCGGCACGATGATTGTTCTGCTCACTGGCTCTGTTCCCCTAACATCATCGACTTTGACTCAAGACAGCAAGCCACTTTCTTGCCCGTTCCAGCACTCTCACTAACTTTCCTCCTAGCAAGTAGCGCAGCCGTCACGGCCGAAGCCTCGGACCCTAAAGCCCCGTACGCTTCGCCGACTTTAACCCTCTCTCTTTTGTACCATGCAGCAGTTACATTCTACTGCTACGCAAAATATACGACAACAGATCAATTCGTCTTCGCCATTGCCGCCCTGGGAAGTGTCTCACTTGCAAGCGTAGCTTTGTGGTGTGTGCTGTTTGCAAGTACTGGTCATGTTAGTAAGAAGACCGGAGCAGATAAGAGGACGAGCAATTTCCCCTTCAAGAATGTTGAATCGGCCAGTCACAAGAAGAAAATGGAGAAGGCTAATTGAGGTGGTTTGGATGGAGGATAATGGTCTTTCAGGGATGAGAAGAAGACTATTAACGTATTGGTCGCATTTATAAGGCAAAGATATACGGTCAGAAATATGTAAAACAATGTATCAAGTACTTTCACTCCTTCAACAAAGGAGATTTAGACATGCCTGCATGAAATGCGAATTTTTGTTCTGGATGGTGGTGTTTTCTCCCACGGAAAGTAAGTGCTTCCGTAATTTATAGATGGTAATGGAGCATTTCGACTTAATTGCAAAGTCGAAAAGAAGTAGGACCTGATCATAAAACCGTGTCTTTCATCTTGGTTCTCGTAGAGGTTCTAGTACAACAAAGCTTAAAACGAAAGAACTCACCAATTACAAATGTTTGAATTTGAATTTGAACTCAATTCTCCCATACGCTCTGGAAGAACGAGAACCAAAACGGGAGATCCTCCCATTCTAATCATTCTTTCTACCGGGTTGACACAATGGAGCGCAAAACAAAAGATAAACGTTTGGTAGAATCGGAACCGACCTCAAATATGGGCTTGAATAGCTAGTATTTCAAACCCATCATTTCATACTAAAATCAAACGAACCTTCTTTCGAATAGAACAAATCCGATTTCGATAAGTACGAATTATGGGGGGGGCGGGGGCCGGGCCGCCCGCGGACGCAAACCCGGGTAACTCAGTTGTGAAAAAATCCATAACCGGGTAAGCTACCGAGAATAGCACGGGAATTCGCAGGGTAAGCTAGATGTGCGAATCGTAAATTCAAAGTTATGCACCCTACCCCCCCCCCCGTTATCATCCTCCCTTTGAGCAATCTCTAAATCCTTTCTCATAATTCTGGCTTTCGTTGAGTATGAATTCTAAAAGGTTACCTTTCTTAGAGGCAAAACCGGATGAAAAGGGGAGCGGCCGGATCGTTACCGGGTAAGCGACCTAGAATTCATAGCACTTAGGTACAGAAATTTGCTTAAGTAGTCACTTGAATGCAGGAGAGAGATTCAAAAGCAGAACAGCTCGTCGATATTCAAAAAATTGAAATTCCCATCCCATCCCATCCCATCCCAAACGAATCGCGAACCTAAACTACATCCACTACCACCTCAACCCAATACACAGATCCTCAAACATCAACCAACTTCTCCACAGTCACCTCTTTATCCAAAACTTTCCCCTCCCTCATCTCCTTCTCATTCCCCTTCGCTTTTCCAACAAGCGTACTCGCCTCACTCAAATCCTCATCCACACTACCACAACTACTACTACTCTCCGTATCATCTTCCCAACGTCCAACCTCCCTTCTCGCGACTCTGTCATCAAGCCCGTTATTCATCTTCGCTTTTTCCGTTTTCGCAACCGGGGGAGCTTTGACGGTTCCTCGACCTTTGACAGCAGGAGTGTTTCTCCTCTCTTTACCTCTGTGGTTGACGTTGGCGTTGGCGGGTGCATGAATACTCGCCTCCAATCCTCTCAACCGTTCCAACACCACTTCACCAGCCATGTTCTCCCCCGCTCTCTCACTAACACCACCCCTCCTCTCCTCTCTTCTACCTCTTCCCCTCATACCACCAACCCTCTCCCCAACCCTCTCTCCTCTCCCACCAACACCCTCATCATCAACAAACAACCCCCCATTCCTCCTCCGATACCAAGCCGGCCAATCCTCCAACCCCACCTCCTCCAGTCCCCTATGCGTCATCGGCATAATATGGCGGTATCTACACTGTTGACCCCATTTACAAATACCGTGATGGCACCAGTGACGACAAGTCTGATCTCTGTTCTCCGCTACTCTCTGTGGTTGAGAGCGTTGATGGCTATGAGCAAGCTGTTGAATCTGCGCCTGAATCTGTTGTTGTAGCTGAACCTGATTTTGAGGAATATTCTGGTGCTGCAGCTGATGTCTCTGCGTGGTTGGAGGACGAGGTGTAGATGGTTGTGTAGGAACAGACGGCAATCTCTTAAACTCCTTCTGAGTGGTTGGAGGACGTGGCGTACTTGGCTGTGTAGGGTTCGATGGAAGTGGGACTTGCGTTGGCGAGATTGCGGAGATGGGGGAAGAGCTCGTTGGGATATGTTGCTTCTGCTTTGGCTCTGCTGCTGTCGTAGTAACCCTACCACTCCTCGGATCTACAGTCGAAATATTCGCACTGCTTCAAAAATATTAGCACACCATATGCAACTCCCCTCAACTGCAACATTGGATACCAACTCACCTCTCCTCACCATCACCATCATCGCCCAACAACTTATTCCCAACCCTAATGCGATAACACTCCTTTCCTCCCGCCTTCAACCCCAAATTCAACATCCCAATAGTATCCTGAAGCTCAAGGGCACGAGGAACGCCAACTAGACTGATATTCAGTGGAAGTTCATCGATGGCGATGAGAGGCACGATTTTGCCCGTGTGTCGAACGAGAAAGTAGTTTGGCCATGGCGCCTGGCTCCCTGGTGGCTCAATGGTATTGGGCTGCATGCTGTAGATACCCAGTGTGCTGTCTTCTTACTGGAAGGAATAAAGAGCAAAGAAAGAAAAACGCAGAAAGAAAGAATTACGAAGCTATATAACAGTAACTCAGGCTGGTGATGCTTGCTCCCGGTGGCGTTTGCTAACTGACATGAAGAGAGAGAAAAGTTTCTATTGCCCTGTGGCAAATCAAAAGATGCTCGCAACCATAAACCCTTACAAACGCTCCTTGCATAATTGGAAAGTGCTAGCAGGAGAATACGCACAGTTCCGTAAAACAATAAGACATCCGCGCAGATAAGCATGCACCTCATTCATGATTTCACCGCCTCAACTCGGATAACAGCCTCTTTACCATCAACACAAACGCCAATCGGACGAGTAGAGTTCTCAAGCAAGACCTCCCGCTTCATCCACTTTCCCTTATTCCTCTCTTCTATTCCCTCCTCGGAATTCTTCGCTTGTGGTGGTGGCCCTTCGTCGTCACTGCTATCTTCATCGTCCATATCATAGCCTGCAACAGGGTCCCATATTCCAGTCTCCCAGGTTAGCTTGACATTGAGTGGCTTCAGACCAAACTCCGAGCCCACAATCCCCTTGACACGGTAAACATCAAAAGACTTTGGAATCTCTCGATGTACACTGAATGACCTGTTGGGTGTGTAAAACCTGAATTTGATCAAACGAGCTTCGAGAAAATTTGGATTGATATTATCAGTTCCTTGACGGTTGATTGTTGGAGGTCCATGAAGTCGAGCAAGCTCTTGATAGCGTTTGTGTTTAGCAATCACGGCGGCTTCTGCGCTCTCCGGTACAGCGGCCATAGCCCTAGCAATCAAGGAAAGATAGAACACCTCAGAATCCTGTCGGTACGCGGAAGTAAACTCGGTGAAGTCCAACTTGGTCAGTCCTCTCAGATGCGCAATGACAATCATTGAGGCTTCCTCCGTGCTGACAGCTCTTCCTTCTATACGACTAGCATAGAGAGGGTTGTGCGATAGCCGCAAGTCGGTCAATCCTGGAAAGGCGGTTCCCAGGTCGTCAACGAACTCCCAAGTATCGACTGCATTGTAAGACAAGTCGACATAATAAAGATTCTTTCCAAAGACTAAAGGAAGTTCGGACGTGGTATTTTCTGAAGTATCAGCCTGCTTCGCCGAGTCAGTGATTTCGGAGATCTGATTTCCCTTGAGGTAAAGTTTTTCTAAAGACTCCATCGATGCCAAGTGAGATAATTGAGAGAAATTTGTGAACTTGTTGTACTCCAAAGTGAAAGAAGTGAGGAGGTTCATCTCCAAGGGACATGAAATGGAAGTAAAGGCATTTGTGGAAACGTTGAGACTTGTGAGAGACGGGAATTGTCTTGCAATCCGCATCATTTCGGGAAAAGGCATAAACATTTCCTTCATCTCCAGAATTTTGATGCCTTCAAATTCCTTGCGCGGCTTATCCTTCTTTAGGCGGCCGAATTTGTTGCAGCTAAACTTCTGTTAGTTCTAGAGAATAATATGAGGTCAGCCAGTTAGTCACTTACTTGATTCTCAAACTCTGAAGAGCATCAAGCGCGCCACATATACGCATAATCACCTCAAAATCTTCCATGAGATTTTTACTCAGGTCAAGCTCAACAATGCGTGGACATGTCTCTCTGATGGATTGATCAGGGGTCTCGGCCGAGCTGACGCGAAATCCATCGAGGATCACTACGCTCAACTGATCGAGCTTTGCTTGTCGATTCATGATCTTTTCAAAGCCAACCTCCTCTACTACTTTACCGGAAATTACATTGATATCGAACTCGAGTCCAGCAGGTTCTGGCCTATACTTTTCGTAAATCGCGTCTACAAAGCTCTGCTCAGGATCTAGCTGGGCGCTCAACTTCAGAAAAGAAGCGCCAGTTCCTGTGGTTCCGCTCAAGCCTGTGAGACTATTAGTATGAAATCATTTTGTAAGTGTAAATTACTCGTGGACTTACATTCGAAATATCTCTTTCCCTTGTGTTTGCCATCGTACTTTCCACGTGAGGGATCGTCCCATTCGACGCCAACACGCACTTCTCCTTTGAGACCTTCAAGTGGACCGACGTATCGAACAGTGCCAGGCACATTTGAGACGGAGATTCGCTGACCTACATGGAAATTAGGAGGCATTGTGGTGTTGTGGTGTAGGACGGGCCCACAGCAGCCTTGGGTGAAAAGGCTGAGGATGTTCAAGTCGTCTGCAGCCGAGCGAACTTTTTGGAGCGCAACCTACTGTACCTCATCAACCTCCTTCCATCACCTACCACCTTCCGAAATTCCCAGGAAGGAGGCACCCGACCAATTTCTAGGTTGCGCATCACAGAAAACTCCATCGATCACATCTAAACCACCAAGATGGATTACCAGAACCGCGCAGGCTCAAAATTCGGTGGAGGCGGCGTCGCATCAACCTCAGCAACCAACGCAGACCGACGAGAACGCCTCCGAAAACTCGCCCTCGAAACCATCGACCTCGATAAAGACCCCTACTTCTTCAAGAACCACGTCGGTAGCTTCGAATGTCGTCTCTGTCTCACAGTCCACCAAAACGATGGCTCCTACCTGGCGCATACCCAGGGGCGCAAGCACCAAACGAACCTGGCGCGTCGCGCAGCACGAGAACAGAAAGAAGGACGGGCGGGCACTGATCCAGTGACGGGGCTACCGATTGGGATGGTGGGCGCGCAAGTTAGCATCCGGAAGAATGTGGTCAAGATTGGACGGCCTGGGTATAAGATCACGAAGATTAGGGATCCGGTTACGAGGCAGCAGGGCTTGTTATTTCAGTTGCAGTATCCTGAGATATCGTCGGATGTACAGCCCAAAGTACGGTTCATGAGCGCGTATGAGCAGAAGGTGGATGATCCTCCGGACAAGAACTTCCAGTATATGTTGGTGGCAGCAGAGCCCTATGAGACCTGTGGATTCAAGCTTCAAGCGCGCGAGGTGGACCGTACGAATGACCGATTTTGGACTTGGTGGGATACGGATTTGAAGGAGTTTTGGGTACAGGTCATGTTCAAGACGGAGAGAGAGGAAAGATATAGTGGTGTGCCGGGTTTGGCACCTACGGGACTTCCAAGGCGATGAATTACGGATATGGAGTATAGGGAGTTTGCTTGGGAGGTGGAATTTTCTCACGCAATTCCCCACCCCTTGCTGTAATAATAAAAGGAACATCCCGAGGACGATGGGCGCGTATAGTCCTATCATCAGTGGGTAAATCACGCCGAATGAAATACAAAGATTGATCTTTTCTAGAGCTTTATCGACCGGTCTTATGGTTGATCTTTCCCTTAGGTCGTGGCTATGAATGGCTTTCTCCGGCACATTTGTGGATGCAGCATTTTAAATCAGTCGATTCTAGGTGAGCTGGCATGAAGCCATTGCTACGGTATGTCAAATGTCTGATGCCAGAAGTTCCGTTATATCTCTGATCAGAATGTAATTTCCATTAGAATTGCTCATTCAACGCAGGACCTTTCAAGACCTTCAAATGTTCAGAGATTCCTTGTAAAACTACTTTGCAACAAGCCGCTTAACTACGTTGGCTGGAAGTAATAGCTCCCAAAGCATACATGGACTGGGCAATTGTAGCTTAGATGTCCATGGAGGTTGAACTGTCATCTTTCGAGTTGTCACACGAAATGAAGAAGAAGCATGTAGTTCACCTATCATAGATAACATTTGTCACGCGAGTCCTCTTAAGTCTTTACAACAAGATCGATTTATTTGTTCCTTTTAGGATGGTGTAATTTGGCCACCCACTATAACCAGGGACTGATACATCACATCTATGACCGTACTCCTCCAAATGCATTCATGCTTGAAATCACGAATTGGCGAACATCCTCAAATATTCCTGAAGGAGCTCCAGAGCAATACATGACTTCTTTCTAGAGAAGTGTTCCCGACCTCCTGCCTAGCTCCATTATGATATGCAACGCAAAGTGGTATCTGGTAAAATGAACCTAAAAGCCACACCACAAGTCGAGAACTTGAAGAATCCCGGGACGGTTACAATATTCAACGGGACGGAAATTGTGACTGTTTGATTCCCTTGAAAATGTCGATCATTTGTAATTGGTTTCGAAACGCTTGAATGTATAACCAATGAAGGGCAAACTCATCTCAGGAGCTTCGGCGCGTGGTTGATTACCTGCAGCAGCAGCAGCAGCCTTGAGATGGGTCGCGTTGTCGGTCTGGTCAATCTCATCTGTCGGGAAATAGGTGGTATCGACATTGGAGTTCAGTTTAGGTTCGAAAGGAGCGCGAATACGGCGAAGAGTATCAAATTCGACACCACGGAAGAACTTGTGATGCTTGATCTCCTCGGCGCCTCCACGACCCAGACGGTTTTCGGAATTGCAGACGAGGCTATAGGTCAAGTTAGCAATGAGTAAAAGAAGCGAATGGATTTAACTTACCTTCTAATGAGATTCTCGGCTTCAGGACCCAGTTGAACATCCTCAGGGAAGTACAACGACTGGCGCCAATTGACAATCTTGCGGTAAGTATCGTGGGCATCTTCAGCACAGAAAGGCGGCCAACCAACTTGACATTCGAACATGATCGTACCCAAGCTCCACCAATCACAGTCGGAGCCATATCCATTTCCAGTAAAGATCTCCGGGGCAATGTAATCAGGGGTACCGACGGTTGAATAAGCCATCACCCTACGAGACTTTCGCCAATCGTTGATAGCTCCTCTGTTGCTAACAGTTAAATTGATTTGATCGAGGTTGACTGAGTTGCGGTCTCGTGGTCGGTTTGATTTGCCTTGGAGCAGATTCTGGTAATAGGAGTTGTCATGCAGCTTGTGGAACCCAGTTGAAAGACCGAAATCAGTTAGTTTTACATGTCCACCACGATCAAGCAAGATGTTATCAGGTTTGATATCACTGTTAACGTTAGCTCATGAGCACACACAAATGAAGGTAAAGAGGCCTACCGATGGATGAAGCCATATTTATGGACAGCCTCAATAGCAAGAACAATTTCTGCAATGTAGAATCGAGTGATGTCTTCCGAGAAGATTTCATACTTGATCAGCATGGTCATCAGATCACCTCCAGGCAAGAATTCCATCAACATGTAAAGGAAGTCTTGATCTTGGAAAGTGGTGTAAAGCTTCACAACCCAAGGACTGTCAGATTCGGCCAGGATATCTCGCTCGGCTCGTACGTGTGCCAATTGATCCTTCTTGAACATTTCGCTCTTGATCAACGACTTCATAGCATAAACCTTGCCATCCTGCTTCTTCTGAACCAACTTGACCTCACCGAAAGCGCCCTTGCCAATAATTTTGAGGGTTTGGTAATTCTCTGGCTTGTCTCTAGTTCTCAAGAACCGTAGATATTTGCCCTCCTGCTTTCCTGCATTGCACCATGTCTGTTCTCGTCTTGATTGCGATTGGTTAGGATCTGCAAGTCGTTGCTCCATCTCACTCTGTCTGTAGAAATAGTTAGTCTTGATTTCAACTTTGACTTACCACCATGTTTCAGCTTCAAATTGGAGATCGAGACCACCTACCGAACGTTTCTATCACGGGCACGCTTTACACTGTCTTTGAAGAATGTCTCCGCCAACTGCGAGCACTTCGTTTGGTTGGTCTCTGCAGTCTTTCCATATCGATCTGGGTTCCTTTCTGGGGCAGATTGCCATTCCGGCCAGCTTTGCTGCTGAGGTGCCATGGAGGGCATTGGGACCAAATAGCCAGCGTGATAGTTGCTTTGTTGGGTTGGAGCTCCCGCGGTTCTTGGTCTTCCACCTGCGGGCGAAGCGTTTTGGCGAGTACCGTAAGGAGAGACTCGACCACCTAGATTTTGGGAGGAGAACTGGTGTACCAAGCCGTTTGTCGCGTCATTCCCTTGGTACTGCGGACGTTGTTGATACGAAGCGGGTGGAGCTTGAGGACCGCCGTAAGAGGTGGCAGGAGGTTGAGGATAGTTTGAGGGCGGATATGGGTTATTCATGAAGTATCCTGCAGGCGGCGCATAGCCCGAACCGTATTGCTGCTGCTGCGAGTTTTGACCTTGTCCTTGCGAACTTCCTTGAGATGGGAAGATGGGATTAGGAAACGTGGAGGGGGTGGTCGGATAGGCTCTGTCGTTGAAAGGAGGCCGATCTCCGTTTGGACCTGGATTGGGGTTGATGTTCAGGTGGAACCGATTATTGTTGTCCATGACTGCGAAAGAAGAGGTTTCTGGCGAACGAGTCGGTGGAGGAAGAATAGAGTGGATGTGGGTGTTGAGCACTGAGCACCGAACAGTTCCCTTCCACTGTACTGCACTCAATTCGAAGTTACAAATTAATTGCCGATAGGGTGCGTTTTGGGTTCCGCGGATCTTATCGCACACTGCCCTGCCGATTGTGGCCGCCCGAGATGCAAATAACGAGCGACGGGCGCGTCAAGTACCAAAGAGACTTTGAAGTTCGAAGTTTGGCAGAAAGTCAGTTTGAAGGACTGAAGGGAGACTCCTTTCTTGCGGTGTGGTGTGGGCAAGATTTTAGGACGGGGAAAGGCCGTGGGTTGGATTGGGCAACAAGGGGTCCCGAAACGCTGAGCTTGGGAAGAAGAATAGGGGTCCGCAAAGGTTTCGCCAGGGGGGCAACTGTCGGTTGCTGTCGCTCGTTATTGGCCTCTGTTCACAATGCAACCTCCAAAGACACCACTAGAAGGGCGGGAGAAGCATTCAGAGTATTCAGAGCATCCAAAGCATCCAGGATGAGGAAGATGCATCTGGAAATAGCGACAGACCAACAACCTTTTAAACAACAGCGCCACCACCGCACCAGCGTCATTGCGATGATAGAACCTTGGAAGAGCCTCCAAGCCCGGCACGTGGCTCTGCTTCCATCATGCAAGGAGGGATCCTGTCTCACGGCTTTTATCTGCTGTATGCAAAAACCCGCCATCACTTTTTTGTACAATGTTTCCTCAGTGTGTCCACGCATAGCAAAGAGATGGTGAGCACACGCAAATCTTCTTCTTTGGCGTGATGGAAATGGGGAAGTAAAGCCAACCAGCGTGGAGACCGCATTTTGAAGCGGGTGCAGCACCAGCAGTACATAAATGTCCGTGCCACATGTGCTGGCTCTGAGATGTGATAAGAGAATGTGAGGATGCGGTATCCCATCAGCCTTATAAATGATATAATTATGCTTCTTAATAAATGGAAGGGGGCTATAACCAAGTAGATAACTTGGGGCGGTGAAACCAGCTGCCAATTTTTGTATAGATGCTTTACAGAGATAGATATGTAAGGTCTGACTTGATAGAGCATGAAAAGCTGTCTATGAGAGATTACACCTAAACACAAGCGCTCCCCAGCCAGAGGCACTGCAATTAGCCTGTTCTGGTTGTACTCTGACCATTACGACTTCAACTTGCTTCCTTGATGCCTCCAGGCCAATAATAATTGTGTGCCTTGAGTTGTACTACAAGTACAGAGCGGTTGCTATTGGTTTCAGCTTTCATAGTCTCTTGGCGTCGGAGAGAGGAAGCGGAACAATGGCGACATTTAGCAACAACATAACGCTAAGGACTTAGAGAGAGTTAAGCCCAATTAGGTCATAATACAACTCGTCGATATAAGAGATTTAGCTCTTGCATATATAACCTACATAAACATACACAGAATACTGAGTCATTCCCACGGGAAGTTGCTTTCGCCTACTTTCGCTTAGAGAAGCGATACCAGAAATGCCTCTTTCAGGGGTATTAGCGCTCTTTGCTATCGCTGTAGACTCTATATAAGCAGGGGGGGTATATATGCTTTCAGAGCATGCCCCACTTGAATATTTTATCTCCAGCCACAGTTGGATAACTCGCAGGAAACCGGATTAGGAATAGTTGCAACTTCAGATCCTGGTTATGACTCGAAAGAGCTTACCGTTGTTGAGAAAGGCGGTTGCTAAATGTCGCCAATAGCGCTCTGTTGTCCGTTGAAGAGTGAACCCCGCGTTGCCAGTACAGGGAGAATCCTTTCGGATGACTTCCTGGAAACTAGGTACCTGAAGAACTGCCTCGTACCTTACTAAGTTGAGTCCGAATCCTGGCGTGGGAGTTCTTGACCGAACACCAGCTTTCCTTTGCTTCTTTGACCTGGTCAATTGTTTACTACTCTATGTAAATACGGTAGCCTCAAGAAGACGGGAGAGGCTTTTGTTTCTTGATCTTTACGACGACTCTTCTCCTGTTTTGGCTCTCATTGTGCCTGGCCATTGGAAAAAACCGAGGTCGAAACGGGAGAGAAGTGGCCTTGTAAAACAATTAGCAGAATAGGAGCCCTGACTGATTGCGAGGAAGCAATGTTCCTCACAGAGCTGCAGCCCAAATAAACAACTTCTATTTCTGCGAAGAATATTTGAAAGTTCCCAGGCTGGAAGCAAGGTGTTGAGCTTCAAGGTCGGAAGTCGGTGTTAAACGGAGCGGATTATCTGTTCGGACGAGGCTTCGAAATTTCGTGTACGGAAGAACCGCGTAACTATTTTCTAGACTTCACAATACAACAATAATTGCTGCCATCTATAGCGCCACATCTTTAGGAAACCTGAAGCTGGAATTGCTTCATTCCGACGACTTGTGGATCAGTAGGTGTCGGCGCATAGATTTCAAAACCAATGGCAGATTCAAATCCCCCGGCAGAGGTAAGTGTATTCCCATAAATCTAATAGAGCTTGCTAATTGAACGATAGGGCTCAGCCTCCGCCGTCAAGCCTGAAGTCAAACCAGAAGTCAAACCTCTTCCAAAGCCAAATCCGATTTACAAGTACATGGGACTTGGAGAAAACTTTCGGCCAAAGCTTCCATCGCGGAATTGGACAATCTTCCTCACAATCACCGGGTCTTTTGCAGCAGCGGTCATTTATGACAAGAGAGAAACAAGACGGGTACAGAAGAAATGGGGCAAACTGGTGGAGCATATCGCGAAAGAGCCCCTAGATCCGCGAGCAATGCCTAGGAAACTCACGGTTTTCTTAGAAGGGCCTCCATCTGACGGCCTTCGATCGGCCCAAGAACACTTCAAGCTATATGTGAAGCCGATACTGGTTGCGTCTGGTCTGGATTGGGAATTTGTTCAAGGCAGAAAAGAGGGGGATATCCGCGCGGACCTAGCTGAGAAAATACGGAATTCAAGGTTACCACCAGACGAAAGGACGCAAGTAAGCCCGATTCTGGAAGTACGCAGAAACAGTGGCATTGAGGAATTCGATGGACCGCGAGGTGATATCGTTATCGGACGGCATACTTGGAAGGAATACGTTAGGGGGCTTCACGAAGGGTGGTTGGGTCCTTTGGTGGAACCAGTAAAGCCCGTTGCCCCCGATTTGAAAAGCGCAGAGGCTTTGCCGGCCCAGGAAAATGGGAATGAATCATCGAGCAATTCCATTTCAGAAAGTTTAGGCTTGTCTTCAGAAGGAGCAACTCCCGCTGAAGGGACAGTAATCCACGATACATCCTCCGCCGAAGATGTAGAAAAGCCGGCCCCCGAGCCAGAAGCAACACCAAAACCAGACGAAAAACCCAAGAAACTATCCGCATTTATCTCAACAACAGACTATCACAGTGCACCCACTGCATCAGATCTCCCCTCAGAATTCGATCCATCTACACCCATCACATTTCCTCACATCCTCGGATTTCTCAACACACCTAGAAGAATATACCGCTTTTTGAATCGACGAGTAATGGCCGACTCTATAGGCCGCGAGACAGCCGCTGTAATCCTTTCCACTTATCGCCCATACCATACTACCTCACTCGAAGAAGCACCAACATCATTTTCTGAAGACGACTCCAGCAACTCACCTCAAGCCAGCAGCGAGCAAAAGCAAGCACCACAAACATCAGAACAGCAAAGAGCTTTAATAGAAGAAGAAAAAGAATGGCACAAGAGCGTCCGCGTCCGTAAAGAAGACGAACCCGAACGTACCTGGCTCGAACCCATCATAATGGATCCACGAATCGCCAGCCGCATGCGCAGATTCGAGCTCGCGCCAGAGGAAGAGGCACGCGCAAACAAAATCGTCGTCATGGAAGAAGAAATCGAGGGTTGGATCAAGGGCGGGTTGAGATCACTGGGGCGAAGCGGGAAAGCATATCTCGGCTTTGGGAAGGAGAAGAAGAAGCCTTTGATTGGTGACGAGGAAGATTTGAACTAGTTCATTTCATTTGGAGTAATTTGAAAGAGGGGGTGGCGCCTATGTTGCGTTGTATGAGTATGATGATGTACCATCAGTTAGTTCAGTGATACCTCCCCACCTATATCCAGGTCTCATGTAGTACTGTACGATACCTTATTCTCTGTCTATCTGCGCGCATATTTCTGTTTGAAAGGAGTCGATCTCGGGAGGCATAGCGTGAATGGTAGCATACGTCAAAGTAGAAGTGCTAGCAAATAGATATAATCTTCTCTCTATTCTCATCCGGTTACCCTGCGATCCCCCTAAAATCTGAAGAAGTCCTATTCTCGCCAACTTACCCGGTCATGACCCTCTCAGAAAAAATATCTCTCACATCTAGGTTACCCGGTGATTCTTATTCTCTTGCGGTTACCCTGCGATTGCCCAAAAATCTAATCTGGTCAAGTCTTATTCTCGACAGCCTACCCGGTTTTGGCGCATTGAAAAGTCGCCCCCCCAGAATTCGTACTTGGAGAAAAATCGACTTAGCGTGTTAATTAGGTTATAAGCCTATTATCTCCCATTTTGATCTTGATTCTCTATGAGGGTTTGGCATAATAGAGGTCTAAAATGAAAGAGGCCTTGAAAACGGGAGAGCCTCTCCCGTTCGCCGATCGACCTTAAAGCGAGAACAGATTCTTATATTTCCAATTGATGTGGTATTGAGATCAGAAAAAGCGAGGCGAGCTCCATGGAAATTGGAATAGTGCCAAAAAAGAGTAGCGATCGAGAATTTAATTGTACTTACAACATCAACGAGATTTCAAGATCAGGTCATTCATTCATCAGCAGGTAAGCAGCAGCATTTCCTCTTGTATTTATTGGCAAGCATTAACAAACTTTTCTCTATCTACCTAGCCTGCCTCCTCATTCATACCTCATGAGACGTGTCATTTCAATGCTGATGCCCTTGCCACTCCATGCTATGCCTTTTGCCTCCGAAGAAAGATGTCCGCAGAGTTTTTACAAAAATCGCCAGTAATAAATACAAACGCTAGATGAGATCAAGCAGATGAAGATGAAGCGAAGATTGTTGCTTTGGGCCACTTTTGTGCGGCGCTCGAACGGAACGCGGGAACTTCGGTGCTCTTCCATGAGCTTAACAGTTCCAGGGCTTCTTGTGCCTCTTTAGATGTGATACTGGGAAGCTTGAGAACGGCGGCCGCGTCTTTTTCGATGCTAGCTGAAGATTCGGGGGATAATAACTTTTGTACGCTAAGTGCTGAAAGCGTTCGTCTTGCGCAATCTTTGTTCTTGGAAAGGTACTCGTCATTGTAATTTGCGAGTGGGACCGATGCGGGGAGTAGGGTGAACTCGGACTTAATAACTTCAGCGGTCTGGGGTGCTATCGTTTCAGAGTCCTTGTCCAAAGCCAACTTGAATCGGACAATCTGTTGATGCACTTTGGAGTGCTCTCTATCAAGTGCTGCAGCCGCAAGCAAGCACTTGAGGGCGAGGATATACTTCTCTGTGAAAACCGTTAGACCGTAGACGCGTAAAGGAGGCAGGCAGACTTACTTCTTCGGATGTATACCTCAAACCCAGCCAACTGTGCATCAATATTCTTTGGACTGAATTGAATAAGAGGGGTCACAAATTTCATGGCATCAGTAAGAGGTTCTGTTGTGGCCGCAAGCTTGGCTCCGTCTGGGTCGTCGTCTTTCTTTTTGGGGTCATTGTCACCCTCTCGTGACGCCTTATTAGGCTCATTCTTCTTAGCCAAAGCCTCGCGCTCGGCTTTCTGAGCCTCTTTCCTGGCTTTCTTGGCAGCTTTCTTCTGTTCTGCAGCATCTTCGCCGTTTTGTCCAGCGGTTCCATTCGTCCCGTTCGACAATGGCTTATCATGGATTTTTAAGTAAACCTCGATAGCAGAAAGTGCCGCGTTGGAGTAAAAGGGGTGTTCCCGCAATTTATCCTCCCATCGAATCATGTCGACATAAGCACGCATTTGACCTTTGCGCAAAGAGAAGCTGTGGAAATCAAATTGATCCTCTTGCCATACATCAAAAATGTTGTATATGGAAGTAAATCTCTTGAGCGCAAGGCCAAAGTTTCCCTGGCGTGCATATGATTGCCCATCTTCAGTCAAAAACCATATACATTGCATATCATGTAAATCAGCAAGAGGCCCGCCAACTGTCTCTGCTCGAGTAAACATGCCCATAGTCTTCAGAGCAGCCTCGTGCTCATCGTTTCTTAGCTGGTACTTGGCAGCTTTTGTGTTAATGTGACGATCTCTAGTGTCAAGACTGCGGGCTTGTTCCATAATTTCAGAGGCTTTCGAGGTATCGCCATAGTGCTTCCATATGCGTGCTTTGGTCAGGTGAAAATCTACGCTCTGGGGTTCCAATTCAATGGCTTTTTCGATGTAGACCATGGCCTTGTCTAGATCCCGACTTAAGTAGTAATTGTAATGCTGAGCAAGGAAATAGAATGCCGCGGAGGCACCTTTGGATGTATCGCCACTTCTTTTTGGTTCGGTGTTGGCCTCTGCCTTACCACTGTCAATATACTGTTGAACCAGAGATGGGAGCGTTTCCCTTTTGAAGGAGTTCGAGTAGAGGTGTTTGAGATTGGCAAAGGTTGATGGTACGCCCTTGTCGAGCATGCGGTGGATATACTTGTCAGCAACACTCCGGAACTCATCACCTATAAGCAAGTCAGTAAATTTGTTTTTCCGGCCATAAGACCAATATGAGCATCTTTCTAACCTTCCAAAAAGTCCAACGGCAATCGGCGCGCAGCATCACACCGAGGATATTTCTCAGCATAACCATCATAGACAGCTTTGATAGCCCCGTGGTCGGTTGGCGCAAGACTCATTACGTCTATTAGCCCATCGTAGTATGCCTTGTATTCCGAGTTCCGATCAATGAGCGCTCGATATGCTTTCGCAGCATCCTCTTGCCGACCAAGCTTCGAAAGATATACAGCTCGTGTCTCCAAAAATGCCAATCTATCCAGATTATGTTTACCAGCAGATTCCAAATGCGCCAAAGCCCTTTCAAAGTCCCCTTGTTCAGCGATCAAGGAGTTTTTGTACATGATGGCCTCCGAGTTCTCAAAGTCCTGTTTCGAAGGGGGATGCTTGAGGGTTTCTTCGTAGCTACTCAGAACCTGTTCAGCTTGCGCAAGCTCTCCATTGAGGTGGTGTGCCACAGCCAATGCCGTCCAACTTTGTCGAATGCTAGACCTCGAGTTTAACATGGCCTTTCGGCTGACAATATAACCTTCGTAGTCTCGCATTTGTACCTGCAACAGAGCTAGATCCCGCTGAATCTGTTGCGAATCTGGTTCCAGCCTCAGCGCAAATTTATATGCCTTGATAGCCTCTTCAAAGTTCTTAACCGCCCGGTACAGTAACCCGTAGACGTGCCAGCAAATATGCGACTTCATGTCGCATTGCAGAGCGACTTTCGCAAGCGCAAAGGCTTCCTCGGTTTTCCCTTGGGAGTTCATGATCAGGGATTTCATGGCTAGCGTGTCGCCATGCTTAGGATTCTTCTTCAAGATCTGGTCGGCAGCCTTGATACCTAAAAATATATTAGTGAAGGTCTGCGAAGGTTGCGCTGGAGCTGCTCGAACCTTTCTTGTACTGCTTGTCTTCATAATTGCGTACAACGGTGCGAAAGAGCGACTGCTCCTTCGCAGAGAGAGGTTGTGGCATGCCGGGTCGACTTGAGGATGCAGAACTCTCCTGTGGGTGGTGCTGAGAAATAGCAGGCCAGAAGCGTGCCGCAAGATGTCAGAGCCGTTTGGGGATCTGGTGGGGCTTCTTTCGCAACGCGCTGTGCGAGTGGGTCAAGAGGACGGGTGATTGGCGGCAAGGTCGAACTTTGCTCCTAGCACATGGGCACCGAGGAGAGGGGTTGTTATAAGGTCGTGGAGGTAGGAGTCTTGAACGGCACCTGAATGCTTGCCCGTCTGGGGCATTTCGGAAGCATTCGAGTTCGTTCGCCGCAAACGTGAATTGAGCTGACCAGGGTAGGGTCGGACGACATAACTAGAACACTTACATATTTATTTACAACCACCATCTATTCCCCACGATTACCGTAGTGAATTTATTCGAAGTGGAAAATAAATAATAGAAGGCAACTAATGTCGAAAAATAAATTTATTGTTCTTCCAAATCCCTTGCCTACTAGTACATTGAGGGCTTGGCCCCACAGAGAACAATAAAGAGCTGAATGGGTATAATTTCTACTGGCTACATAAAAGTACAAGAATTCGTCTTGGCCAAAGCCACATCTACTTGCTAGAATATGCTTAACTCCTCGGCCGTATTTTATATATAAGCTAAAACACACGCTTCAATTCAATATGTCATAATTTCTGAGACGTCGAACTACTGACCTTGTCATGATTATTCCGCCACTCTTCCAGTGCCTCTTCCCAATCCCGCCTATTCCCTCCACATCTTTCAGTTACCACTTTCCAACTCCGAGCTCGAACGATATTCTCAACACTTCTTTCCTGTCTCACTAAAGCCGCCAATCTTTCAGCCTTTGTTTCTAGCGGCAACGTTCTCGAAGAGTATGGATCGCGTCTGTCATCCACCACTTTTCTTGGTTCCTTCTCGCTCTCTACTTCATCTTGAGCTTCCGGGCTATCTGCCACCGATGCGCAATAACTCAAGACGTCCGATCGAGACTGCCATGAAGGAAACAGGACTTGGTTATGAAATGTCTGGCACGCCTTCGGAGGTACTCTCCGGGTGTTCGTCCGGGGAATTCGCATTGCTGTAGAAGAGGGATCAAACCCGGCTGCGGAGGGAGTGATTAGAGCATTGAGATTCTGGATTATTGAATCATCGACTGCGCCGCGGGATATTCTAAGGAAATCTGGGTTCGATATTAGCTACAGATCTTATAAATCTCTCCAGGAGACTAACCTCTTAACGCAACCGTATTGAAACAGAATTGTGGCATTAATGGGGCATTTGCAGGAGGGGGTCGAACCATGACGATTTCTTTCTCTGTCGGTAGGGCTCTTGGTTTCTCGCGGCTGGACCGCGACCAGAAATAGTTCGCCAGCTTGGTTGTTTAGAAGGTTGTTGGATTTCTGAGAGAAGGGTGGCGATAACCTAGCTGCGATGCTTGACCTTCCTGAAGGGCAGTTTGGTTTGAAAGCTCCAGGTCCTAAGAAATAGTCCGTGCACTTCTCCGGATCTACATAACGATGACATAACCCACCAGACCCCCTGTCAATACGATAATTTCGAGTCTCCTGGTGTCAACATATGTTTTACCATGAAACTTTTAGCATGTCGAAAAACACGCATACTGATATTCTCCTGGTACGTGTCACTTTTCCTTTTGCAAAATATTTATACTGTAGTAATTGGTTTAACACCCTCCCTTCTCTACCCTTCTCTTAAATATCCTAGCACAATGAGGCTTGAAATGGGAGAGATCCTGAAAACGGGAGTCCCTCTCCCATTCCAATCTTAATTCTCTCTCGGGGGTCTGGCACAATGAGATTGAAAATGAACCAGACCATGACATAAGAGAGATCATGAACCAATTACTACGGTAATTCGAGCAAGTCATTTTCGTATCTGGCGCTCTCCTGCTGTGCACCGCAACAATTGGTCTGCAAGACCTCTCTAGCTCAAGTGGGCTACACAATCTAAGAGCATTATTTTCTTGGCTTTGGGCATCTTTGCACAACTGGACGAGATATGCGGTCCTGGCGGTGGTGTTTTTATCGGGATACACCCGGTCTCAAGTCTTGACACTTATTTTGTAAACCCCCCAAAAAACACTGAAAGGCAATTGTTTGGATTTTCGCTTTATTTACTACAAAACATACTGCGCTACCGCTTGCGGCGTGTGGGTTCAATGCGAGAATTGTTCTCTTTGCATTGCAGATTTAAATTACTCTCAATGATGACATCACCGACTGACATTTCTTAGGCTGGAGCATTCGCCGCCTTCACAATCGACTTACTCGTGTATCCTTTAGACACGCTGAAGACTCGGTATCAAAGTCCTGATTACAAAAGACTGTATTACGACGCTTCCAAGAACGCTATCAATCGAGCTGTACTGTATCGCGGTCTTTACCAAGGCGTTGGCCCTATTCTCTTGATCACTGTACCTTCTTGTAAGTTTATTCAAAATCGTTGGTATTGACTTCTCTATTTATTTCACTTGCCTGGAACCTCCAGCCGAATTTGAGTTGGAAACTGAGAATGCCTAACTGCTGGGCTGGTAGCAATGTTTCAGTTTTCGCCGACGGTGGCCCTCTTAAGGCCTTATAAAACCCAAACATTGGCTTACAATGTGCAAGGCTCAGCTGTTCCGTGTCTTGTACTCGATGCACTCAATAGCACATTATTGAATTGATTGGTTTATAACTCCACACCTTCCCAATTTGACCTCCATTCGCTTAAATATCCTAACACAACAAGCGTCAAAATTACAATGGCCCCGAAAACGGGAGAGGCTCGTTCACGGGAGAAGCTCTCCCATTTGACCCTCATTCACTCTGACTGGCTGATACAACGAGGTCAAAAACGGGAAGACCTCGGAGTGGTGCGGTGCTCTAGACCAATTACCGCATTAATTGATATAGAGCACTCCCCATTTCCTGTTTTTGACCCCATTATGTCAGACGATCAAAGGGAATGGAGATTAATGGGAGAGTTCTCTCGTTTTCAGAGCTTCTTTCATTTTGATCCTCATAATGCCAGACCTAATCAGAGAGATTAAGGTCAAAAAACGAGGCCAAAGGATGGCGCTCTAAACCAAGTAATACGGTATGGGATGCTGAGGCCTCAAAGTGAGATGGTCAGTGGGAAGACATTTTCATCTCGTCGAGTGATATGGCGCCATCAAAAGCTCCTCAAATCCAAGCGATATCGCAGCCGAACATCACTCTAACATGACATCAGCAGGAGCATTTTTCACATCATACGAAGCAGTGAAAAGTGGCCTTACTAAGATCAATCCCATACTTAATGGCTCATCTACGCCTCTTATTCCGCAACCAATTATTCATAGTGCAGCTTCGTCTGTGGCCGAGCTTGTCTCATGCTTCATCCTGACTCCAGCTGAAGTCTTAAAACAGAATGCTCAGATGATACGAAACCCTGCAGGAAACTCAAAATCGCCAGCTTCAACTGTACAGAAATCTGTAACCTGGCAGGCACTTCGACAATTTGACAAACCATCGCAGGTGCGTGTTCCTGCAAATTTACCCGCCAAAAATCCATGTGCAATAACTGCCTAATAATACCTTACATTTCCTGAAACATATCACCACCCCTGTATCCTTCTTGAAGAAGTAATGCTAACCCGGGTTATTGCTTTGACAGTTATGGAGGGGTTACACAGCTTTGGCAGCACGGAACTTACCCTTCACCGCCATGCAGTTTCCAATGTTTGAGCACGCAAAGAAGACCATAAGAAAGTACAGAAAAGACCATGGAATTCTCACGGGAAGTTTATGGGAAACCGCAGCGGTCACAGCAATTAGCGCTGGAAGCGCCGGCTCTATAGCCGCCGTTATAAGTACACCAGTAGATGTTGTAAAGACGCGTATTATGTTATCAGCTACTAGGGAAAGTTCAGAAGCAAAAGCTGTGAAAGCCGTGAAAATATCTCAGAAACAGGGCCAATCGCTGCCAGATTTGGCAAAAAAGCAAGGCCGTTCCCAAAAGAGCGCTGTAACGGTGGCTCGTGAAGTCTTTCAAGAACAGGGATTGAAGGGGCTGTTTCGAGGTGGACTCCTAAGATCAATGTGGACAGCGGTTGGGAGCGGACTCTATCTTGGAGTTTATGAGAGTGGGCGAGTTTGGCTAGGTGCAGAGAGAGGCGAAAAGAGCGAGCATGATTGATAACGACTTGCATCCAAATTCATTTGATACTGCATAATTGGGTTACAACCCCACCCCTTCTCCCCCATTTACGACCTCATTGTGCCAGACCGTCAAAGAGAATTGAGGTTAGAATGGGAGGCTTCTCTCGTTTCCTGGACCTCTCCCATTTTAAGATTCATTCTCTCTTATAGGTCTGGCACAATAAACTCAAAAGGGGAGAAGGTGTGGGCGTGTAAACCAATTAATTCGGTTTGCGCTTCCGATCCATACTTCAAATTTCTTGGTATCATAGCAAAAGTCCCGAGGTGTTATTGGCGACGGTACGACTTTGCTTCTCATGCCAGTCGGAAAGCTCCCTCAATTGTATGACAAGATAGCAAGTTTATTGGTTACCCCCGACTATATGCAATCTGATACACTTATAAGCATTTTTCATCCGACTTACCGGGTGAAGCGAACCATTAGCCTTCACTCAAGTTCTCAACGGATACTCGCCGCAGTTGGGGAGACTGAAGTGAGGAGTAACCAGCATTGAATCGCATGCAGGGGTTCGCTTGCGTGGCCGCTACTGTGCTACCGAACTTTTGCTGTCAATCTTCGCCGGAGAATTTATATTGGGACGTTCTGAAAGGGGTTCTACCTTTCTCGGGAGGTAGTAACCGATAGGCTATTAATTCTGGAGAGGAGTTAGCGGTGAGGCGAGGACGGAATGCGTTGCCCGGTCCAAGGATGCCGGTATGCGCTTGCTGAGAACCTTCTGCTTCCGTTCAAACCAAAATATGAGTATCGTCAAAGAATTATCGTGAGCCAAAAAATCAACAGGCATGAGGTGGCTTTCGGATGGCTGCATGCATGCACGCTGTGAATGATAAAAATGCTGAGATCTGTGGGAGTGAGATATTTCCGGCTCAATCGCTAATGATCTAATCATACTGGAGGTCGTCTTATACATGAGACCCCTGAGCATCGCTAAAAAATGGGACAAGTCCGACGTTCGCATCCTAGCTGCAGAAATGCTTTTATGCCTTCACCAAGCCATTGTGCGGTGAGATCTTCTTTATTGCGAAGGGTAGAAGGTTAAATTGGGACTCATGATCAAAGAAGAAGTGAGGAGCGGACGCACTTTCCCTAAAAAAAATTACGCCACCAGCGCAAAGTATGGCACCATTATCACAAACAAAATGGCAACAGTAGGTGCCTTCAATTTCAAAGCACGGGCTTGTATGGTAGTACCTTGATACTTTCAGGTATGGCAAATGCATAAAATATTAAAACTCCTTTCCATTCTTCCTGAGCCAGCAACAACTTTCCATCCCTAAAGCTGCAAACCCTCCTCAATCTTCCCTAAAGCCGAAATAGCGTCAAAGTCTCCAAAGTTTCTTATCGTCGTTCATTTTCTGGCCACTCGGCCTTCGCCTTCGCCAACATGGCCATCAGTGTTCCTCCGTTGAATACCGACTCCATCCAAACCATTGACACCATTCCCGACCAACAAACCAACCACGAAAAATCGCTCGGCGTCAGCATCCACTGCAATGCATTGAGCAATAATATCGACGACGACGACGAAAACTTCCTCATTGTCTCTCCCTACGACGAAAAACCCCATCTCCTCGACCTTCGAACTCTCGACACCGCCAATCAACTACTCGCCAAGGCTCTCACCGACCTAGAATGTTTGAGAAAGGACTATGCTACCGCCTCGTATATCGAAAGCTTCAATTGGCCAGAAGTCGTCGATACCGTGCGAAAGCTA
Organism: Hymenotorrendiella dingleyae; assembly: GCA_003988905.1. Classification (NCBI taxonomy): domain Eukaryota; kingdom Fungi; phylum Ascomycota; class Leotiomycetes; order Helotiales; family Helotiaceae; genus Hymenotorrendiella; species Hymenotorrendiella dingleyae. The sequence goes on from QYAP01000126.1 coordinate 26,373, forward strand.
GCCACCGCCGAAAACTTCACATGGAAAGAGACTTCGTTCTACATCGTTGCCTTCCGCTCTCGCATTCCACCAACTACGGTGTATGCTGATCTAGGAGTCCTCGACAAGGCAGCACATGCAGAAGCCACAGAAAGCGGCGGTTTCCTCAAGTAAATATTACATCCTGTCGACTGCTCGAAAAATACTAACTTGCGTCAGGTATTGGTTTGGTTCGCCAGATGAGCTTGGGAGAAACCTCGCAACTTGCGTTTGGCGTAGCATGGAAGATGCAAGGGCTGGAAGTGTAGGAGAGGCTCATCGCAAAGCAGGAGGAGCTGCTAGACTCTTGTACACTGAGTGGAAGATTGAGCGACTGAGACTTCTCATCAAGGACGACGCGGAGGAATGGGAGATCGTCCAATGGGTTGAGTGAAGGAACCACAACACGATTCAACGATTTCCTTACTCCTCCTACCCGCGGCACTAAAATGATTTTTCTGACAGTTGGGTTTGAGCGAACTGGCGCGACTGGAGTTTGTGCTAGATCCACGCTTGTTTTTTCGATAGAGAGCATAGACAATTTGCGCATAGATATGCTGAAATAGAACGAATTATAATAATCGCAATGCGTGAAATTTTGATGTGCATGGCAGAACAATACGACGAGTGCTAGGATATTTTTGGCATCGAAGACATAATGAAATTGTTTTGGGTGAACTATATCAGTTTCCTGGAACATACAGGCCCAATCACCACGGAAATCTGAATAGCAAGGCCGCCGGAAAAAGCCTTGGTTTTCAGGTGTACCGTGTTGGACGAGAATCAGACTTCATGATTCATTCAGTTTGTATCAAAACAGGGGTCCATGCAAAAGGCTCACCCAACTTCAAGCAACAAAAATGCTTAACAATTCTGAAGTCAGTAAAAAGACCATCTCTGTTAAAGAGGACCGTACTCAACAGCGTTCTACTCCCATTTTAACAAGTGTTCTTCGGCTGAAGCCCAAACGCCTCCTATCTCACTACCAGTCCAGAAGACCCCTAGAGAGCCCGTAGCACCTCTCACTGTAGATCACAATGTCCTAATCCCATTCGGAAACCAAAATCTTGCACGAAACCGAGTTCAAGTCGCTTTGAAAGAGTTTTGAAGAGGATAGACACACTCGAAAGGTTTCGCGACGTTGAAAGAAGGGTGTGGGGGGTGATGTGCAAGATGTATAATTGAATTTCGTAGTGGGGGTCATCGGGTCCCTTGAAACCCCTTGGAAAACTCCCCGTCGGGTTACCGAGAGCGAGAACCCCCACGGGAATAAAATAAGGATGGTGAGAACTGAGGGTGTGTAGACATCGCTACGATCATGATACTATTTTTGAACAAAATCCATTGGGAGGGCTCGTTATTGGTTGTTTTCATTGATGGTTGGCGTAAATATATATACTGGGAAGTGATAGATGAATGAAAATGCTTGCATGGAATCGATATCCGGTGATTTTTGTAATGCAAAAACAACTCAAGCAATTGCGATTTGTTGATCAAGAGTCTGTAAGAAATCCTCACTTCGTTTATCATCTTTCTAATGGGTTTTATTATCGCGGGGTGTTTTGTTGTTGCGAAGTGAATTGGCCGTCAAGTTTGCGCTACACCATCTATGTGACTGCCTGGATCCTAAGGCCAAAACCCACAATCAGAAATATCGACTTTGCGACAAAGACGGTACATTTCGAGATCAACCACAACGCAAACGTACGGGCGAATCTACACAACCACCTACGCGCCATAATACTGAACTACTCGCAATCATGGCCGACTCCGCGAAAGAAGTTCCTTTGAACTCGGTGCAGGTGGAGGCACTGGTACGAAATTTCCCCTCATGGTGAGGAAGGTCGAGGCTGATGAGGATATACAGGTTGTAATGAAGATCGTGAAGGCTTGCGCCGCTACTTTCCCGACGACTGCCACTGGATCTATTGTTGGCATGGATGTAAACGGGACTCTCCAAATCACCAACTGTTTCCCTTTCCCTACAGCAGATGTCGCTGCCTCCGACTCCCACCCTAACGATCATATGGCCGCCTCGAACCTCGCCGCCGCCGCACCACGCTCGAAGGCCAATGTTACATACCAAAATGAGATGATCAAATTCCTGCGAGAAGTAAACGTGGATGCGAACAACGTTGGATGGTACACGAGCGCGAACATGGGCAACTTTGTCAACACCAGTTTGATCGAGAACCAATTCTTCTACCAGAAGGAGCCAAATGAGAAGACAGTTGCGTTGGTCCACGATGTCAGCAGAAGTTCCCAGGGCGCCCTAAGTCTGCGAGCATTCAGATTATCTCCAAGCTTTATGGCAGCCTATAAGGAGAGCAAGTTCACCACCGAGAAGTATGCCGAAAAACGCCCCTCTACGTTGAAATTCTGCTAAAATTTCTCCAGCATGCAAAAGACCAAGCTCACTTACAAAGATGTTCTGGTTGAGTTGCCTATTATTGTTCACAACTCCCACCTTCTGACCTCTTTCCTCCATCAATTACCTGCCGAGCCAGCAAAGGCAGAACTCGAGTTCCCAGCAAGTCTTGCAGACCTCACTGCTACGCAGCCACCAATTCCATTATACCCAAACCTCGACTCCCTCGACTTGTCGATTGATCCTTACTTAGAGAGAACCTGCGATATGCTCCTGGATAGCATCGAGACACACTACACCGAACTCAACAACTTTCAATACTACCAAAGGCAACTTGCCCGTGAGCAGACCAAGATCACCGCATGGAAGACAAAGCGAGCTGCAGAGAACGCCTCGAGAGCTCAGCAGAAGCTTGCACCGCTACCTGAGGACGAGTGGGAGAGAGTCTTCAAGCTTCCAACGGAACCGAGCCGTTTGGAGGGGATGTTGAACGCTAGACAGGTTGAGCAGTATTCGAGACAGGTTGATGGTTTCACCGCAAGCATCACAAGCAAGATGTTCGCTGTAAAGAGCAATCTTTTGCCCGAGTAGATACGAATAGATGAGGTTTCAGAGGGTTTTCTCTAGAAAAAGGGACCACTGTCTTATGGGGCTCGAGGTATATATCTCTGGCGTTAGCATGGGCTGGCGTTCCGAGGGGCATTTGTCAATACTAAAATAGAGCGATACTTGTGAGTTCATGGAACTCTGGCGGCACAGCTCGGTGAACCACACAATATGTTTGCTGTTTACGTACGTATTAGTTGAGAGCGCGGTATCATCCTCATCCTCATGGTCCAACGGCCTCTGAAGTAGCTAGTCAGCTAAAGTGGGCTTCCCTCTTTCGACCCCACACGTATGCTTACACCGAAAGGCTGAGGATTCTTGGCCAATGTAGAAAAAATAATGTAGGCAAATAAATACAAGTAACTTGATAGGAATTTGCATCGAAAGTCATATCTCAGCGAGCATTCCTATGCTGGTGCGGTGGCAATGAGGGGTCCTATCTTCGTACTCGGGGTCTGAACTCCAGTTTACGATCCTACCAGCCAGCCCATGCTGTATACACCCTTGATCGCATGTTGTCAAGCAGTGGGGCAGCAGTTTTTGTAGTAGTGTCGAAAAATTAAGAAGTTCGGCGAAGCAGAATCAATCAAAGTACCCACACTGAAGTCGGTTTTGAATCTAATGAGTTTCATAGGGTCCGTTCTCCATAGACTTTGCTGGCCTTGTCGCAGCTCTCTTAAAGTTGCTTGCGTCGAGCTCGAGCTTGCCCAGTAGTGACCCTCAACCCCTCTTCCACATTGGGGTGCGTAGCCAGGGGTGGCTCGAGGGTGGAAAAGCCTCGCCTCGAAATCTGCATGGCACTAGTGGATAAGTGGATAAGCGTGGCCCGCCCCGCCTGCCACTCGTTTCCGATCAACTGCTTAAGAGTTCTCTTCTTCCCTTCTTTTTTCCCCCTCATCAAATCTCCTCCTCCTTCCTCCTACCAACCTCACACAGCAAGGTAAGTGCGATTGAAGCTCCAGCTGCGAGTTCTGTGCAAATATTCAGCGATACTGACCATTATCGCGCAGATTTCTCACGAGTCCTTGCACCTCCACAAATTGAACCCCTCACCTTCACCGCAAACCCTACCAACACCACAAAGATGTCTGCTCCAGCCAGCAAGTTCAAGGTATGCGACCACCTCAAAAGCAAAAGCAAGAAACAAATACTGACTATCGTGCTACCCAGGTCGCCGACCTCAGTCTTGCCGCTTTCGGCCGCAAGGAGATCGAGCTCGCCGAGAATGAGATGCCAGGTCTCATGGCCACCCGTGAAAAATACGCTGCCGATCAACCTCTCAAGGGCGCTCGTATTGCAGGATGTTTACACATGACCATCCAGACCGCCGTTCTCATCGAGACCCTCACATTCCTCGGTGCTGAGGTTACCTGGTCTTCTTGCAACATCTTCTCTACCCAAGATCACGCCGCTGCCGCCATTGCTGCTGCAGGTACGCTTACTCGGGGCCCCCAATCTTAACCTTGCAGGAAACTGACCCATTGCAGGTGTTCCCGTCTTCGCATGGAAGGGAGAGACCGAGGAGGAGTACCAATGGTGTTTGGAGCAACAACTTGTTGCCTTCAAGGATGGCAAGGGATTGAACTTGATCCTCGATGACGGTGGAGATCTCACTTCGCTTGTCCACACCAAATATCCTGAGATGTTGAAGGGCTGCTACGGTGTCTCTGAGGAGACCACCACCGGTGTTCACCACTTGTACAAGATGTTGAAGAACAAGGGTCTCCTCGTCCCAGCTGTCAACGTCAACGATTCCGTTACCAAATCCAAGTTCGACAACTTGTACGGATGCCGCGAGTCTTTGATTGACGGTATCAAGCGTGCTACCGATGTCATGATCGCTGGTAAGGTCGCCGTTGTTGCTGGTTTCGGTGATGTTGGTAAGGGATGCGCCATGGCTCTCCACGGAATGGGTGCCCGTGTTATCGTTACTGAGGTTGATCCTATCAACGCACTCCAAGCTGCCGTCTCCGGTTTCCAGGTTTTGAGCATGGAGAAGGCTGCTAGCCAAGGACAAATCTTCGTTACCACAACCGGCTGCAGAGATATTTTGACCGGTGCCCACTTCGAGCAGATGCCTAATGATGCTATTGTTTGCAGTAAGTTGCTTTATTGCTATTGATTCATTTCGATTATAATACTAATTGTTTTAGACATTGGTCACTTCGATATCGAGATTGACGTTGCCTGGTTGAAGAAGAACGCATCAAGCGTACAGAACATCAAGCCCCAAGTCGACCGATTCCTCATGCCAAATGGTCGTCACATCATCCTTCTCGCTGAGGGTCGTCTCGTCAACTTGGGATGTGCCACTGGCCACTCTTCCTTCGTCATGTCCTGCTCGTTCACCAACCAAGTCCTTGCACAAATTATGTTGTACAAGTGCGAAGACGCTGCTTTCGGACAGAAGTACGTTGAGTTCGGCAAGACCCAGAAGCTCGACGTTGGTGTCTATGTTCTTCCTAAGATTCTGGATGAGACTGTTGCCAAGCTCCACTTGGCTCACGTTAACGCTGAGTTGACCAAGTTGACCCCAGTCCAGGCAGAGTACCTTGGACTTGAGGTCGAGGGTCCTTTCAAGAGCGACATGTAAGCTTATTTTGCCACACGTATTCAATACCGATACTAACAATTGCTAGGTACCGATACTAAATTATGGGTTTGCATTTCACGGCGTACATAGGGTGGCATTCAACAAGGTATAATGACGGCATGAATACGGGGAAAAGCAATGTCCTTCAACGGCATATATGAGCGATTTTTACGGAGATCGAAAAGTCTTCAACAAGGGATACACTGATTTAAGCGAAAGGCGTTACTTGGCTGGCTATTCAACAACGGTCAAGTAGAAGCGGCGGGTCTTTTGCTTAGACATAGAACATATTTATGTTTTTATAAGAAAGGTAGAGAGGTAGAGAAAATGCACATACCACGGTTGTGTCGTTCTCTCTTAAATATGTCTTCCCTTTTGATGTGAACTCTGGTGATCTGATTTGTGTGCTTCATATTGGCCCCTCTGTCTATGTTTCATACTGCACCGGCTAGCTAGTTGAAAGTCAAATGTAGTAGAGCTACAATACCATGGGGCTTCAGGCGAGGAAGTGCCCGCTACCAAGGAATACAGGGAAGGACGTTCCAGCTTTGACAGAACTCATGGGCCAGAACGCGTGTGGCACTCAGGCGTGAACATAGAGATGACCAGGTAATCCCTGGGTAATTGGGTGAGAACAAATTTTGTGAGAATAAATTAAAATCTGAGTAAGGCAAGTAAATATCAACCAGGTAAGATGGCCGACCGGACAACCGAGATGTGATAACATTTACTTTCAATACTGTACTCGTGAAGACATCAAGCGCAGAACGTTTTGAACCTCAACTTTTTCATTCTTGTTTCCTAAAATTGAACAAACTTCTGATGACAGCTTTAAGTTTTCGTTCTACCTCGCAGAAAGTAAAGCTTTCTTCGCATGAACAGTATATAGTACCTGGACAACAAAATATCTCCCATTCCATTACAACATAACTCTTTCAATATTTCATCGGGGAAGGGTATCAATCTGCGCAAAGAACAAAAAAAGCGTAAGAAAACGGGAATAGTTGCGAAGCTGATTAAAGGTGAAATTCGTTGGATCTGTCGAGTCGTAGATGTCTTTCTCTTACAAGCTGGGAGAGACATGCGTTGGGCCTGGAGATATTCGTTCCCTTTTTTACATGTAGAAGGAAAAGCACTGTCGTCCTGGGTTTCAAACTGATTGTGCGTAATGTACGAGAACCGCTCGGCTACACCTCCAACGTACTAAGCTCCTCCCACACTTCGTAGGAGTCTTTCCCACCATCTGCTTTCCATACATTATATACTCTGTACTGTCGGAGGCGGCGGACATAATCGCTAGAATGAGAATCGTTGAGAAGTAAGGAAATTCGTAATGTCGTGATACCCTCCCTCCACATAGGTACATGAGTTTGTGGAGAGGCAGTCCGTTCGAGGGACGTATAGTTGGTAAGGAGGCGAGGAGGGCCTAGGGAGTGGATGTCTATCACTGACCACCACCTCCCCCACCGCCGCCTCCAGGGCCTGCGCCGCCTAGGCCGCCAGACATGAGGAAATTAGCACCAACCACGCTCCCTTTATCGTCGCTGCCCATTTGAAAGACTTCTTCGAATGCATCGGCAGCTAAGTGATAAGTTCAAGTTAGCGATAGTCCAGAAGTTCAGCACAACCTACCTAGCTCTTCAAGAATGGAATGGACAAATTTTGGGAGATTGAGAGAAAATAACGCACCCCTCCGATCACAAAAATAAATCTCAAACTCTCCCCGTTTCTTCACCTGATGTCTCTTCTTATACGTCTCGCAAAAGACATAGGGCTTGATATCCTTGAGCCGGATACGATGTGCGCTGCGGCGGGTGATCAAGATTGGGGAGTTTGCTTGAGATGTGACTATTTTGTTGGTATTGTGTTAGAATGACATAGGCGTAAGAGAGGGGAAGGATAGGTGAGGAATTTACCAAAGGCTGTCCAAACAGGACACTTTCTCAACTCGCCATTATATACCGCTGCATGTAGCCGCAAACCGCCGGATTTCCTCTCTTCCATTACAGCCAGGGAATGTTCGAAACCGTCGTCGATGATTTGTCTAAGGGTTCTTGGATTAGCTATATAACTGTGGCATGCTGATCGGCTTTCCTCTCTTGGTAGGTCTATAAGCGAGATTGTGATTCGAAGAAAGGGGGGACCGTCGGTACATACGCTCTGAAAACCAATTTCTCTCCTCCAAGTCGATAGTCATCAGCAAGCATGCTCACTGTCAGCGGACATCTCGCTTTCAGCGCCACGAACGCACAGTGGAAAAGTACCATCCCTAAATCAACACATCACATCAGCATATTCTCTCATCCACCCATCACACCCCTTTCCTCCCCCTATTCCCTTCAACCCTCCCTGCTTCCCATTTTATCACTGTACTCACGTTCCCAATTCTTGAAAAACAACGCCAACCAACTCCTCGAATGTGGTCGATACCCCGGCCCTTCATCCGACCACCGCCGGAACTGCAACGAGGATCCTTCTCTGCGCACGCATAGCTCGTGGACACCGTAGCAGGCACTGATGGGATTAGAGTAGCAGTCCATCCAGCGGCAGAGGAGACGGGTAACGTCTTTGCCGGTGGGCTGTTGAAAGTAGACGACGGAGAGTGTGTTTTTGTCGAAGGGTCTGTAAGGAGGGAAGGGTTTGTTAGTGCGATTTTGTGGGCATAATGCATGGTTTGTTCAAGCTGCTGGAATGCAAGACAAGCTTGAGATGTTGTGAGACATAAGAAGAATTGGTGGTATGGTATCTTCAAGCGCGAAGGGCCCATTTGGGTAGCCAAAAGAGGTCGTAGTATAAACCACTATAACTCGGCGGAGACACGAGAGGCTGGCCGCATGGCTAAACCCAAGATACTGTAGCTTTTATCACCGCAAGCATGATAGCCTTTCTCGTTATGACTCGATATAAAATGATCTCGTTTGTTCGGATTCGTCTTCGTTGCGAACTTCGGGCTAGTATCGTAAGATTCGCAGCGCGACCTTCAGAACAGACCAGCAGACAGCATCGAAAACGATCGTGCGCGAAGAGATCAGGTCGCCGGTATCGGTAGGTATCGATTTCAGGTGACCTGGTCTCGCCTCGTTGCCTTGTTTAGAACTGTACTGCTAAACCCAGAGCCTTGCGCAAATAGTCGATGAAAAGTAGCCAGCTACTTCAAGCGAGACACCACAGGTCCAAGATAAGAACAGAAACCAAGTAAAGTCTCGACTTACAACTTGAAAAGGACCGTAGATCCAGGCATAATACCCAGGTCGTGAGCCACCATCGGAGGGCCAAAACATTTCGAGCTAGCGAAAATGAACCTGTTAGTCATTTGACACCCCTCATCCACCCCTACCACTCCAACAACCTCGCAGCCTTATCCAAGAAAAACTTGAAGAGGGGAAAAGATCCGACTGAGCGGTTCTTCGAATCAAACGGTCGCGCGCGCTTACTTACCCTCGTCGATGTTTCAGGCTGGTGAACTGGTTAGGTTGATCGTCAAAGATTTTCTCCGCCCAATGACGCGGGTTGCCCTGCCCAGATTAATAAGTCGATCTATAAATCAACCTGAGGAAAGGGGCAAGGCTAGCTACCTCGAGATGCTCTAGACCTAGCACTGGTCCGGGCGGTAGCCCTAATGGTGTCGGCGCACGATAGGGGAGGATGCCTCTATTATTCCTGGGCTCTGAAGTCGCAACACCAAAATGAGTGAGTTCGTCATCCACAACTTCTTCGCGTTCAAGAAAGATATTCATGATGATGAGCTAAGCACAGCTATGCGTACCTGGAATGCTCTGGAGCCTCCGCAAACGCATGAGCCTCATCAGCAGCACGTCGAGCGAGGTTTGATCGTACAGCGGTGACCTGCTGACATCGTTAGCTGAACCAATCACCAGTTCCGCACAGGGGAGAAAATCCTGGGAAAGATGGGGAAGGATTCGGATGCGCACCCGCTTAACAGCCGTACTGTCTGTATTAAAGCATCGCAGTACATGGAAAAGCGCTGGGCCAATGTCATTCCCTCTTGCTCTGCCATCCGGAGGTTCATCAAGGTCCATTGTGCTCTGATCTCTAACCCATCGTTCTCGACATAGACGTTCATGTCTCTCATCGTCTTCTGCATAGTAGGAAGAATGAGGTTGAGGTAGTAGAGAACCACTGCGACCCGGGTTCGATAGATAGGAAAGAGATCATAGAGATCTCGAAGGAGATGGCTGGAGCGTTCCACTTGCTTCAAGACGGCCGAGATCTGTCCAAAGAATTCTTCCAAGTCGACTCGCATCACCAACAACCTCGCAACGATCTTGTCAGCCCTCTTTGCCTCCTGCCAACACCCGTACGTCTCCTCCATTTGCGCAGCGGAGACCACATCAGTCACTGTCCCTCTGGAGGATGCAGTGTGATCGTCGTTGATAAATATTCGAAGTCCGGGGAAAGTGTAGCAAGCATAATGAGAATATGCCAGGAAAATATGGGGTAAAGGAGCTCCTTCTGGATTCTTGTATTGAGTATGTGAAGAGCCGCAGAGAACTCTGACGTGTCCGAGACGGGAGTTTTCCAGTTGCAGTGTGATATTTGCATAATCATTTTAAACTCCAATGCGAGGCCGTTCTTCTGGCCACCTCATGCACCTAAGAGGGAGGTGCAGATAACGGCGAACCATCTTGCGGTCTCCACTCTAAAGGCCGGCTTTTCGCGCTGCCAGACGCTGCCACGATGCAAAGCATGCGGTGGGGTGCAAAGGGGAGAGCATAGAGCGAATGGTACCCGGCCATGACCTCGGCCGATGATCATGAGAGTGAGATGTCCGACGCCAGCATGGAAGAAAGGGTGTGAGGTCTGATGTGTATTTTGAATTTCTCTCAGCAAAGAACTTGCACCACTGGCGCCAGCAAAGGAAAAGAGGCAAAAGGGGGACATGTTCTCATACCACACCAATTCGAAAAGACTGCCACAATCGCTGGTCCCTTCTCCAGCCGACACAACCCCCTCCATTGACACCCCCTTTTTTTCTTACGCGACAAATGCGGCTCTTTCTCCCTCTTGGATAAGATGAAAGAAGTCCCACAGCCCAATGACTCAAGCGCCGTGGACATTGTTGAGCGGTAAACCCCAGGAGTTTGGAGCGCGTCTCGACGTCCACACACCTTTCTGGGCCAGCAAAACAATCAACGACTTCGTTCTCTTCTCTCCTGCTCCCCCATGCAAAGATTCGGCGGCAAAATCCCAGTCTCTTGATCGGTTGTACCACCAAGAAGGGTACTAGTACTCGTACAGCTCGTAGCAGCACAGTCCCACCGAGGCCAGCAAGTCGGCCGCGTTCACCAAACAAACACTTCACGAGTCGCGACCTCGGTCCTCGACTCATGATCTCAAGGGCTTCAGTCCTCAGTACTACTGAGCGCTTACCTCTAGATCTTCATGTATCCAGTCTGCGTCCGTACTTCGGCGCTTCACCGCATGTTTGGTGCAATGAACAGATGTGGTGGTACAAAGGTACCTAGGCTAGCTCGCTAGGTACTTGGGGGCGAACTCTATTGAGCTCGAGCCAAGCTGGGGGCCCGATGACTCAGCAAAAACCCCTCACTACTATCAGTTAGTTTGAACTGACCACCAGCAGAATGCTGGCAGATAAAAATGATCCAATGCATTTACATGTTCTATCCAGCTTAACAGGTAGAAAACAAAAGAAGAAAGCCCCCTACGAAATTCGGCAAGCAAGAGCCACGGCGAACCCCTCGATACTTATATAAATTTACTTCACATTATCAAAATCTACTCCGTGTTATAAAATACAGTCCTCGAACTTTCGAGCCCCTAATCCACCCCGTCATGTCTGCTTCTAGAGAACCGCCAGGGGACATGCAAAGAATGTCTTCCACCCTTTCCATCCGCCAAAGCCGCAAAATACCCCCGTCCTCTAATACCGCATGCTTTTGAATCATGATAAGGATCCTCCACGCCTCTAGAAAATGCAAGATGATATTTTTGCCGCACGTCCAGAAAACCGAGTAACAAAAGATTATTACTATCCCATATATTTGTTGTTACCGCAACTTTGTGTATCGAAAGAAGTGTCGGTTCCGCCAGTGGAAAATCAAGACCAATAAATGAACAAAAGGTTTGAACGTAACCGAGTGCTAGTCATACGATCTTGTTGGTTGGCGTAAATATGCTACGATGCTAATCGGCCGTCAAAATCGTGAATATACAATGGGTTCATTCGAATGCTGCAACAATTCATTAGCAACTTGCAGATATAAAAAATTATGCTAGAGACCTTGCCTACACTGACGAGACCAAACTTATAGGCGACCCTAAGATCCGGGAGCGAACCTGACGGTGCCGGAGTTTGCCGGGACCCCCTCTGAGGGAGTAGTCACTGGCGCAGAGGGTCTCCCTGAATCATCTGCAGAAGTCTCGTAAGAGTTAGTCACTCCAGATCCACCAGCATTTCCCGAATTTTCCGCGGTTCGGTTTCTCAATCGCCAGTGTCGAGTTCTTCTAGCACGAGAGGTTTTGATCTCCTGCGTTCCAGATGGGGGGTCACTGGGAGCCGAGACACGACGTCGCTGATTTTGTCAGTAAACAGCTTTACCAATATTCATGGGAAGCTTACCGACGATGCATTTTGGAGAAGCGGTTGAGCTTCACCAGAACTGACTGCTGTTTCCGAGTCCTGGGCTCCATCGTGCGACTCTTGAAGCCTGTTAGCAGGCTCGCTCTTGGCTGCGTGCCTTCTGGAAGATCTGGAGCGCCTCGATTTTGGCTTCTCGGTTGCAGGTGCCTCCGTTTCTGTGGGCTGCTCATTAGAAGGCCCAGCTGCATGAGCTTCGCTGTCAGTATTTACATCTATATTGTAATCAGCAATGTTTGTTGAAAGGATAGGCTCTTATGTACCCATATCAAACCTGGCCTTCTTCCCAGATCTCCTGCCCAGGCTCCCAGCTTTTTTCTCCATCTTTTTCTGCAGTTTTGTCACCTCTTTAGCCGACTCTTTCGAGTGTTCCTTCGAAGTGGGCTCCTCCGAATTGGGCTTCGTGGGGGACTGTTGAGTTTCTGACTTCGAATTATGGGGTACAAATTCCGGCGCATCAGGCTTCAACTTAGACCCCTATGAATGTTAGAGGTCATCAAAACAATACATATGTATAATTGAGAAAGGAAAGATGATTCTGAAAGTGAAGCAAAAACCAGTTACCAGAACACTGCGTGTTCGGTAACTTTCATCGAGAATTTTGTGATATAGAGTTGCCCAGGGTAGTGGCATCGGATTTTGTTATCAACTAAACTGATGGAGTATGGAGCAGGCCATACAACCAGAACTATTGGAAGTACTTTCAAATCATTTGTCCCCCGGACTTACCTCACGTTGATGGCCAACTCCGGTATGTTTCCCGTCATCCTTCCTAGGCTCCTCGCTACTTCCTGGTGGACAGTCGTGTTCAGTAGACACCGTCGCCTTGGCGAGTTCAAGAGGTTGCTTAGCAGCAGTAACGTCGTTAACGATGCTGGAATCGGTTTTCTTAGGGCTCCGAGACCGGGAGGAGCGTACATCTGTGGGCGTAACAAAGATTTGCTTTGACCACAGCTCATGATACTTTCCCTTAGAATGAATCAAGCTTTGGTGGGTACCCTGTTCGACGATTTCGCCTTTCATGACAACGACAATGTGGTCTGCGTTCATGATTGTTGACAAACGATGGCTAGTTGAGGTTAGGACATATTTGAATCTTGGATAAATATTAAACTTACGCAACAATGACAGTTGTCCGGCCACGGCATAAGGTTTTGAAGCCCTCCTGAATGAGCTGCTCAGTTTCAGTATCAACAGCACTGGTAGCTTCATCTAGAATAACGATCTCTGGTTGCTTAAGCATAGCTCGAGCGATAGCAACACGTTGCTTTTCGCCACCCGACAATTTCCTACCAGTCGCGTCAGCAAGAGCCAAAAGCAAGTCATTGAGAGCAAAACCTACACTCCATTATGGCCAACCTTGGACTCATATCCATCCGGGAAAGACATAATCTTGTCGTGAACAGCAGCGGCTTTGCAAGCTTCGTGAACTTCGAAGTCGGTTGCGGAGAGTCGAGCGTAGCGAATGTTATTCATGATTGAATCGTTGAAAAGCGTAGGATCTTGAGGCACAACACCGATGTTTTCTCGGAGACTTTACACAAGTGTTAGCATTTTATACCAAGTTGGGGGGTGAGAGGAAAATACCTGCTTAACGTAACATCACGAATATCCTGACCGTCAATAGTAATGCTTCCGGACTTCACATCATAGAATCGGTCAATCAACTTGAGAATTGTCGACTTTCCCCCTCCAGTTTGACCGACCAGTGCGATTGTCTTGCCAGCAGGGGCGCAGAACGTAACATTCTCCAAAGCAGATTTTCTCTCGTCATAGGAGAAACAGACATTCTTGAATTCAATCAATCCCCTATCAAGCTTCAAGGGCTTGGCATTGGGTGAGTCGATGATAGTTGGTTTGGTTTGAAATAATTCCAACAACCGTTCAGCATCCATCAAGCTATAGGAAATGTTCTTGAACATAGTACTGAAGAATGCCAAGGGGCCTAATTATTGGTGAGCAGGTTGAGTGAGCCGCCTCTGGAGAACACATTACCTGAAAGCTGTGCCCAGTACACCAGAAGAGTGGTAAACTTTCCAACGGAGACATCCTGGTATGCAACTTGGTATACTCCAAGCCAGAGCGCACCCAATAATCCAATTGTCATAATGAGGCCTTGTGCAGCACTAATTGTGTGAGACGACATTTCATACTGGTACTTGGTTCTGAGGTGGTCTTTAACGGCTACATCATGTTAATAATTGTTACGAGAAATTTGCTTGCGAATCTTACCCGAGGCGTATTTTTCCTGCTCGTAAGGAATCATGTTGAAAATCTGTCCACAAATTAGTTCTGTCCTCGTCACTGAAAGCAACAGTTAACCAGCACTTACACTAGCAGTGGTCCATCCATCAAGTGATGCATAACCCACTGTCCACTCTCTACGCATTTCGGTGATAAAATCACGGCGCTTTTGTTGTCGCCCACTAACAAGCTTTGTAGTGACATATAGATAGGTGCTGGCAGTCGTAACCATCATCAGGCCCATGTATGGGCCAAAGAGAGACCATAAATATGCGAAGGCAACAGCAAGATCAATGAACATGGGGATGATTTGGAAACAGACAGTCTCTAATAGATTAGAGACCGATCTACCGCCGTTGACAGCTTGGATAAGATCTGAGCTTGTTTTGCTGTCGTGGAAATCCGATGACAGGGTCATGATATGAGCGTGGGATGCCGTGCTGAGCGCATCATAGCCATATTGCTCAACAGGAATCCACAGCCACTTTTGAAGCCACCCAATGCAAGCGCTACTGTTAAGGAACCGCAGAGCAGTATATACGGCTACAGGAATCCAGATATTGTGAGAAGTGTCTGTGTAGGTTAGTTTATGGTCCAAAGAGTCAGTACTCGTTTATGGGAACGAACCTCCTGCAACATATCTTGTCAGACTATCAACCATTACACCCATCTGGTTCGGGACCAAGACATTGAAGGCATTGGCAGAGAGCAGGCAGACACCAACGAGAATGGCTCTAAATTGAAGTTGTTTACTGTGGACGGGCCAGACATAGGGAAAGAAAACCTAAGTCATTGGTTAGCAGGGGGTCAGGCCTTAAGCGAATGGCTCAAAAACGCACGCTGAAACCTTTTGCATAAGTGAACCAGTTGCCGTCCTGTTGCAATCGCTTTTGAATTAATTCTTGAGCTTTTCGTTCCTTTGCAACATATGAATCTTCCGAATTATTGCCACTCTCAGAATTTGTATTTGAACTGGTGTTTGTACCGTAGCCCTTGGAAGAGTCATCTGAGCCGCGCTTTGGGGCAAGCTTCTTGCGCAAAAGCGACTGCTGCTCTGCATCACTGTTATCGTACTCCTTATCATCGTTCCGTAAACCGAAATACAGGAAAATAAGCACAATAAACGCTGCGAGTCTCAAAGATTGAATGATGAGAATAGCGTAGTCGAATGACGAATGCGGAGGTACATAAATGTTCGGTACAACAGTCAGTACAAGCTCGACCGGAATTCCGATAAACCAGGTGCCGTAGTAAGGAAACCAAACAGGGAATTTGGAGTCGGTAAGAGCCAAAGCTTGAATGCCAAATGTAATTGTCGAGGAAATCAAATAGACCTGCGCAGGCGTTAGCTCTATTGCCATAGTGCGTAATATACTGGTCCTCTTCGAGGGAATCGGGGGTAGATCACTTACCACACGATCTTGTCCAGGGTACCATCCAAAGTCGGTAATGACCTCGATAAAAATTGCAATGGACTCAACAAGCTAAGAACATATTAGATGGACAGGCTTTTGCAAATACCGGCGCTTGGCGATAGGAATTGAGACTCTTACATATGTTCCAGCCACTGCGAATATCAATCCGAGAATCACATCACGCCGGACATGTTCATCCTGGATACGGAGAGCCTGTGTTCGCAAGGTGCAAACAGTAATCGTGAGGGCGAAGAGAAAGTAGAGAAGAACAGTTGCCGGGTACATGTAACGAACGACTGTGATGGCCCCCCATATCTGCAGCATTATTAGCTCTTGCCATTCCCAACTTTGCGGTCATTGCCGTGAATGTGGCAGGCTGTTTCCAGGCGCCGAAACCGACATGGCCAGGAATTCACTTCGGCCTAGAAAAAGATCAAAGAGAGCTTACCGATTCGTGGAGAGACGGCACCATCGTTGAGAGACTTGTTCCAGGAGAATGCGATGAAGGCCGTCCTTTCCGATCAACCGCACTGGTGGCGTGCAGACGATAGATAGAGGTCGGTATACCGATATACCACGGTACGATGTTCGCGTTGCCTGGGATGATGGTGGTCAGAAGTCCTCGTGGTTGTGTGAAAAGACTGTAACGAAAAGACGCAGCTACCCGCAGCTACCAAAAGACGCTCAGACAGAAAAAGATGGAAGTGCAAAGAAAGGGCGTCTATGTAGCCGGGCGGGTAGAAAACTGAGGGTGAAAAGGTGCTCAGTGCGGCAACTTTCAAGGAAGGTGCGACTCATACCTAAGTACAAAATACCATTCAGAGAAAGAAGGCCGGCTGACTCAGCTTGGTGGGTATCTCTGTGACTCTTTCTGTTGCTGCCTTGTTCTCAAAACTTGCATGGAGTTTAGCCACAAGAAGCAGAATTCCATGGGAGAAGGGGGGATGTGGAACCAAAACCTGCCCAGCCTCAGACAACAGACAACAGACAACAGACATTATGAGAAGCGCCTACAACGACCACGACACAGTTATCACTGAAATCGTACACAATGCCTGCGCCCGCTCAACCACCGTTTTCAACCAGGCACATTTTTCAACACAACATGAGAGGAAATTTACGGTTGGGCAGGCTTCATTCACTTGTGCGCTACCTATCTCCCCCAAACCATCCGCCAAAGAGGAAATGACATGAAGTGGGACAAGGGGACAAGGAGAAAAGGCGCCTTTCAGAATGATGAGAAGGGATATGTGAAGAAGTGAGAGGAGAGTACCTGATCAGTTGACGGTCCTCCTCAGTGGTAGCCTTGTCAAAGAGTGCTCGGTGAGACGAGACGAGACCAGACAGAGGCAGTGGGATCCAGGCGCGTGCCGTCCGCGATATATCCCACCTCTTTTTCTTTGCCGTAGTTGATTAGTTCTGCGCTTGCTCTTATTTTGCTCTGTCTGTTCTGTCCGCTCTGTCCACTCCGTCTGTTCTGTTGATTTCGATTCGTGAAGCGCTTTCCATCTGCTTTGGATCTATGTTGCGTGGGCTCAGCCTCTTTCACCCAACAACAATTCTATCTTCCTCGGCCTCGAGGATGGTATGTCGTCGTCCTTTAACGGTGAGAAGAAATCAGCCTTCCTAGGGCGCGCAGCAAGTCAGCAGCGATGGTGCCTAGGGCAAGCCAGTCAGCGTTCCCAGCCCGCCAGCCCAGCCCAGTCCCCCTTCCTGGCTCGAATAGAGATGCTTCGAGGTTGTCAGCTGGTCCACGTTATTCCGTAAGCCCGTTCTCAAACCGGATTCGAGGGGTTGCACGATCACGACGTTCCCTGGTGTCGTGCAACAAACGACCACTACTCTCTGGATATGGAAGCGGGACAGCTATAAGAGCAATATCGTGCGCGGTCTCATTAAGCTTCCAAAGAGCCGAAACGGAGGCGCCAAAACTTGGCTTGGTACGGGAGCCGATTCATAGCTGTGGCGACAGGCCTGCATATTGCTTGTCTGAGAGGTGCTAATGTCATTCGCGGGCACTTTGCAGGCAGGCGGCGCCTCTATCGTGGGTAGCGATGCCATGTTGGTTCTGTGGGATTCGTGATAGGCAGCCTGTGGGCGATAGGAAGGGGAAGGGGAAGGGTGAGATGCCCGGAGTTGCGCTTTGGCTTTGGCGGCACCACCGAAAAGATTTCTCCGGATAGAGCACTCGTCTCGTATCCTGGACAAGGAGACCGAACTCTTCTCCAACCAGCTTAACAGGCAGACAGGTACATGAAGCTGTACTTCGTACCTCCCCGAGCTTCCCACGAGTGCTTCGAACTACACACCCTTGGCGCCTTTACCGTGCTTGGAGGTCGGTGGCTGGCGAAGTACATTCGTACCTGATGTCCAGCGGGGCAAGGTTTGTACCAATTCTGCCATTATGGAGCCATAGGAGCTGCCGCCGCTGGGGCTGCAAAAACCAGAAGCACGCCTGATCTGCAGAGCATGGAAGCCTCGAGGAAGCGGTGACAGATCCGTCTGTAAGTGGAAGAAGGTCCAGAGAGGCCCAGAGAGGCCCAGAGTGTTTGGAAAGAAGAAGATAACCTGCTGTATTGCTGAACAAGCCATGGCGGGCTAACAACTCCATTCTGGAGTACGGAGGTAAGTGGGAAACTTCGCTCGACCACAAGTTCACGACGAACACCACCACCTCCTTCAACTTGCAGAAGCAGATGCAAGAGGGGTGCTTTGTGTTCCCACAGGTCGATGTACCCTGTTTGCCTCGGACTTTTTATTTGACGAACCGCCACAGCACGCCGTAGCCATGCCGATGCTGGCCCCTGCTTCGTCAAACTCCCTGCACGAGTTTTCAGCACACCGTCTCATTCTGGGCCATTAGCTGCCTCCAACGTTTGCCTCTTTTCTCATCGATACTCGTCAGCTTGTCAACGCAATTCCTCTGCTTTGAAATCTCGATTGAAACGATACACCACCGAAATTAGTAATCCTTTCTGAAAACCACGTCCACATCAGGAAATCCGTGTTCAGCAAAGCTTTGTATGACCAACGGCCTCGGATTGTGAAGGTATGGTGGTAATTCGAGGCGAAAGTTAAAGTACAAGTGCCGTCAACCATCAATTCTGTTTTCTAATCCATCCATGTGCCGCCATTGCACAGTAATGTTACCCTCTTATTGCCATTAGGTAATGTTCTTTGTTCTCGAGTTACTCGCGGCCTCGGAGAGGATATCCGGAAGAATTCCTATAGAGATACTTCTGATTTGAGGTCAGTTTTTTGCTGGCTAATTCCATCATCAGAAACGGAGCTACCATTATGAAGATGAGAGCTGGTGGGGTTACGGTTAAGGCTTGCGTACTTGAGTAACATCCTACGAGACCTTTCATTGGCGCAAAAATGAACCTTTGAGAGAATCAGACGAAACGTCGAAAGGATTTCTCTCACGCTGAAGATTGGCCAAAGCAGCTTGCCATGGCATCTGCATGTAAACCCTGCGACAGGAGCCATTCTGGACCCGTAGGCATGGAAAGGGCTGCCTTCCTTCGGCGTTCACTACACTTCTGGAGATGGCGGCCAGCAGCTGCACAAGAGTACCGAATCAAATCCCCCATCTTCCGCATAATCGGTATATAGCCTTGCCTATGCATATATACATATGTTTCTCCTCGGCTCCACCATCCGTACTCCATTCGGTTCTCCAGGCAAGGGAGAAAAATTGCAATGGTGCTTGCATGCAGGACACTTAGGATAGGCGCTGACTGCCTGGCCCACCTGCCCAAACAGTTGGGAGATGTGGTGGAAGATGCGAGCGAGAGGTTCATGACCTCATGAATTCTCGAATCATCCTACTTTGTTAATTGAGTTGACGCGTCAATTGAGCTCCTGTTGTACGAATTGACGGGGGGTTTTTCGGTCTTTGAAATTGCTTGGCTTCCCTACTTACTGGTTTTTAGGCGCAGTTGAGATTGTTTGAAGGGCAATTGCAAAAGTTATCTGGAAGTAGCGACGCTGTGATTGGGTTGAGTTTCATCACAATGTGGCCGTGGGCTTATGGAGATCTCGATCTGATGCAGGTGAGTTTTTTTTTTGGAGGCTTGTCACGTGTATATCACAAAAAACGTGACTTTGGGTCTATATATCGAGTCACTTGTTGTAACACTCGGTTTAGAAGACCTCACTTCCTGAAGTATTTCTCATTGCGGTTCTCTATGTCATACCGATCTCAAAGAACCCAAGATCCAAAACGGGAAAACTAACGATCTTTCAATCCTTGACCCACCTAGGGTTCATCTGAGGATTGGGGTCGATGGGTTGTGATGATGGAAGGAAGTGGGGGAATTGGGGAATTGCTTGCTGGGGTTTATCCTATTGTGATATCCTGCCATGCTGGAGTATCTGATGTCATCTTTTCCCAATACGAATATCCTATTCATTATCCTGCCATCCCATTCGTGTCCCACCATCATATTTTCCAACTTCCTTGTAAGGGAAAGGGGGGTTTGAGTGTCTGTTTTCTTGTACTTGGAGGATTGGAATGAGTGTGCAGTTTTGTTATTTGGGGAAGGAAATGGATTTGTGGAAAGTGGTGAAGATTATATGGTATTTTCCTAAGGATCTTATTGACTTCTGCTAGTTTGAAGTTTTGGACTCGCATTTGTTATGGTAGTAAATATACTGCTAGTAGACATCCAGCGTTGACGGAAATCATTCCCTTATATTTTGCGAAAATTCGTGGGTTTCGTAGTAAAACATATTGTCACAAGAGAGTTTTTGCGAGGCTATGGGGGAAATCACAAAGTCAAGTGAGACAGTACTACTTGCGTTGTTGTTCTATTTGTTTTCGTTTTTGTCCTATGTAAAGTGAAGTTAGGGGAGAATCTGAAGAGGTGTTAACTTCGCGCTTTCTCCTATGTTCGCCACTCAGAAGCATGTTGAAATCACACTGCAACTTTTCTAATTGTTTCTCCAACAATTCGAGTCGTTTGTGATCACTCACGCATGATGGAGCACAAGATCTATTGGAAGGCAAAGCTGAGTGGCCGTCTCGATGTTCTGAGGTCGGCGTTGAAGTGTTGTTGGGAACTTGGGAGTATTCTCCTTGGTGGAGTCAAAGCGCGAGGAGGAGAAGTACGATGTTGGGTTCGTCAAGGCCTGTTTGATAGTGAGTCTTGGGGTTTCTTTTCATATTGTTGCTCGCCGGAAGAGACAGAGAAAGTGGGTGCTTTACAAACCTTCTGATATCCAGCGCGCGCGACACTACTAGCTTTTGGCAGAAGACACAGTCCTCTCTTCTTAAAACATCACGACAGCGAGCGGGAATGATCAACAAGCTATTTTCGTGGCGAAAGAAGAGTGAGCAAAGGTGCTCGAGCTCTGGTTCTGTGTGTATTCGTGGCTATGAAAGAGGAAGCTATGGAGGATCTGCGAGGGCTAATATACCCCACAGGAGCACGGACCAAGCGCTAACAGAGGAGCTAGCAGGTGTCGCCCGACTCGGAGTGACTAAGACTTCTACATAAAGATTAACGTGGTTCTAGTTTGTCTGTAATATTCACAAGCGAGACGATAATAGGGGGTTACCAAACCAACTACACCAACACTACTAATATGACCCACTACACACATATAAATCCAAATACCACAGCTCCCATCGTCCAATCAACAGCCCGGCTTGACAACCCGACACGCCGGTCCCGATTCTTCCTCGCCACTCCGAACAAGCTGATTCACCAGCCGCGATTTACCTCCTATGAGACTACATAGTTGAGAAGGGGCGCCTCGTCGCATCAAACACATCTGGCGTGTCTAAACTGCAACCCTCTTTAAATAATGCCCTCGTGGTGTTTTCTAAACCCTGGCTTCGGCTGGGGTGGAGTTTTGCTGCTTTTTTTTTGCCCATTCATTCTCTCAGGACGGCAAGTGTGATCGTCCTGCTCATACTCGAGTATGCGAAATGACTATGGCGTCTCAAAATCGTGCTTGAAGCTCAATGCAAACACGATGGTAATTGCCGGTAGCATATGAACCCCCAATTGACCCTGTAAGCTCTCCAGAGCCACAACATATTTTTTGATGATAATTCTTTGCACAGTTGCTGAGCAACTGGAGTTAGGTTAGAGTTTCCTGCAGCCGCCCAGGAGCCGTGGAATTAAGCGAACTCCAAGTATCATACGCTGCATACTACCCGTATTCAGTGAAACCTTACCTATCAACCATAGAATTCTTAAAACAAACTTGAAATTGTTAGTTACAAGCAGAGAAAGTTATTTCAATACGGAAATGTGTCACATTATGAAAGCAGTCACTTACATTGAATCAAGGCCACGGAGAATTCAAATATGACTCCCAATCCAGCGACTCTTCATCGTATAATAATAAGCTATGTTCACCCGTAAAAAGGCATCGAATGGCTTTTTTTTCACGGCATCTGCTAGCACCTTCCTTTTCAAAATCTGATAACGAGACGAGTTGGTAAAGTTACGTTAATAGAAAAATGAGCTAAGGATAATTTATACCGTATTAATTGGTTTAGAGCGCCCCCCCTCCCCCTCTCCCATTTTGACTTTCTTGTGTTAGTCTATTATAGACAATTGAGGTTAATGGGAGAGATTCTCCCGTGAACGAAGCTTCTCCCGTTTTTGAAGCCTGTTATTTTGAGCTCAATTCTCTATAAGGAATTGATACAATGAAATCAAAAACGGGAGAGGGGGGCGCTCTAAACCGATTAATGCGGTATGTAGGCATACACTGCATACGAAATACTCAATCTTTGAAGCATCCCACACTTTCCTAAATTCCTGCCAAAAATACAGTCAGGTTAATTAATCTACCTTCACACCTCTCACTTAACCACAATCAAACAATCACACAGAGCACATTAATCAAAAAAGAAACACTCATTCAGAAATCATCGATTTATTTTTGAGGCATATGGCATATCATCAACAGACCAAATGGAATCCCTTCAAGTCATCCCCAGTAAAAATCATAGCCAAATGCTTCCCCACGACAGAAGTCCATCCTGCACCAACTCCAAAACGATTGCCCTAAATCCTTAACTCCTCGCCCAATGCTTTTGTGTTTTTCGTTTCCTTGCTCTATCATACGCCAGAGTATCTCCTCCGTGAACAAAACAATTGGCATAACACACCGCGACTCCAAACTCCATCGCCAACCCATTACCAACCCCTTCTCAAAATCCCACGCACAAAGCTCCCTCAGCTGTACGTACAGGTAGAACAATACCCATTGTAATTCCCAGCTCCACATCGCGGACATGTACTGCCCTTCTTCTCCTTCTTTCCATCCTTTCCCTCCGTCCCCTCAGACTTGCTATTGCGTCGACAGCGCAATTTTTGGAGGAGGGAGGGGATGGTGGTCTTCGACATGTTGGTATTGGACATATCTTCCTGTTGACCCTTGGCTTCGGTGTTGGTTGTTGTCTTGGTATCTTTCATATCCTTAGTCTTTTGGGTAAGAGCGAGGAGGGTAGATGGTGCTGGGAGGTATGGCATTGAAGTTGATGATTTGCTTGTGGTCGTGATGGATTTGATGGAGGATGTTGTGTTGCGTTGTGTAGCTTTGTGTTTTGTGTTTAGAGGAAGATGGTTGAAGTGGTACTTGGGAGAGATACTTGGTTTCTTAAGTAGAAAACACCTGCTTCTCAGCCGCTCGTTTGAATCATCAAGATACCGTAACCTATCACTGGTGACTGCTGAGCGCATAGCCACCATCCGAGACCCTCCAGCCTGTGAATACATCTTAGGCTCAACCCTTGCCTTGAGTTATTACGAAAAGGCTTCCGTTATTGAGAGTCCGAGTACAGCAAGGTGGTGGTGACATGATATGAGGTATGACAGGTGTATTGCGGGGTAAATGGAAGGCCAAGATGGATTCACAGATGAAATGTAATGACACCTACAACAAACCAAAGTGCGATAGTCACTATATTTTCTAGCCTGATGATTATCCCTCTAGCAAAAGCAACTAACCTGCTAGCCATTTAAAAGAAAAACACGCTAGCAAGTATTCTTGAAAGGTATTGAATACTGGGGGGTAGCTGCAAGCCTCATAGTCAAATAAAGTGGTCTGCTAGTAATCCAAGTGACAGGCTGTGGGAATAGCGGCAGATTCTGGGTTTTGGCCACTTGACTAGTGGGAAGCTTTTCACCATCTCTAAATCGTTACAACCAGAAAATGAACCCATGAAAGCCCGCAGGAGAAAATCAATGTTTCCAGCAGAGAAAGTCGCGAAGAAAAAGCACACATAACATTTTGAGGCACAGGATATTGCAATTGGCGGTTGAACTTGTTTCAATAAACACCGTATTGCGCCTCGTCAAACCACGGAGCCCTACCGTCCCTTCGTCAAAGGCATTTTCCCATACGCTCGTTGTTTGTAATTCCACACATGGAAGTTGTGTATGGTCGTTTGCATTCATGAAAGTACACCTAAGCAAGCCTTTAAGATGCCAATGTAACCCTCACCCATCCTGTGCAATCGACACGAAAAAAAACCCCAGATAAAAATCATGCCATTTATTTCTTAGCAGCGGCAGCCTCATCAGCCTTATCCTTAGCACGCTTCTCACGCTTGCCCTGGTTTCTCTGGTCACTTCTTGCCAATCTGAGTTTTCTGAAAGCACCTCCCTCAACGTTCGATGGAACATCACCCTTCTTGATCTCGCTGAAACCGGACTCGGCATTGACGATTGGAAGGCTAGCCTTGACGCTTGTGATGGTGTTCTTGGCGCTCGAGACATCCTCCTTGGAAGCATCATCCTTCTTGTGTTGACCGACCTTGCGTGGGAAGAGAATAAGGCGGGCACGGTAAGCCTTTAAGCGTTCGACGTTGGCGGCGAGGGATTCGGTGGAGAGGTTTTGGCGGCGAGGATCAACGGAGATACCGATTGTTGGTGCAAGCTTGCGGGGGATACCAGCTTCCTGAGTGATTGTTAGATTCCGATTCTGCGCATTTATTTCCTATCCAGAATTCCTTACCTTCAACTCGGTCAAGGTGAAACCACGTCCAGCTCGTACACGACGGTTGTACTTGATTGTTGGGCATCGAACGATAGGTCTGAGCTTGTCAACTGGTCGTGGGGCGACAGCTGATGCCTTTGCAAGACGAGCATTGCGGCGTCTGAGTTTACGGCCGGGCTATCAATTCCATGTTAGATCCTGCTCCTCTGCCTGTTGTCCATCTGTGTAGAATTACCTGGTCGAAGTGAACTCGGACTCGTCGCTGCCAATCCTTTCGGAAATCTGCCCGAAGTCAGCAATCATTTTCGCAGAAATAATAGAGGGCGCTTTACGGTTGTGAGGGATCTGCTGATTATGCTTGATCGCCATTTTGTCGTGATGCGATCAAGTTGTCGTGATTGTCGTTGGAAAGGAAATAGTCGCAGTCGTCCAGAAATCTTTGGCGCAGTACCTAGGGCCTGAGAAGCGAGCGCACAATGGAATTTCAATAATTGGATCGAGGCCTTAACTTTCAGGCATCAACAAAAATGACGGACCCCGCCGATGTTCGTCGGAACTTTTTGAATGCTTGGGACTGCCATTGACAAAATCATTTTGTAGAGCATCTACAGTCACAATTATGGTTTAGATCAATCTATGCAAAAGTAGACGTGATTTTCATTTTCATTTTGGAGAGCTCTCTTCTACGAAATACCGGTACTGCCTCTGGAAGTTGAACTCCATTCATACCACCTCGAAAAGCCAATTGATTCTCAATCCGAAAACCGCGATTGATAACTAGTCTCTACCATGCTTGTGATATTCCCTTTGCAGTCTGGTCCCTTCAGTCTCCAGGATTTTCTCCTCTTCCATGGCTCCTTCCTGCCCTTGAATCCTTGATGGCCGTTTGGCGTGTGCTGCCGTTTGGCGTGTGCTGCCGTTTGGCCTCAGGCCCGTCGGTCGCCAACTAGCGCAACGCTAAGGGCACGGACCCATGATTCTGCCCTATATCAAAAAAAATTTTAGCTCCCGTTTTCTTTTCCTCTTCATACTTACCTTGTTGCGATTTTGACAGCTCAAGAATTGTCAAATCAAAGAACGAGACCTTCATTGCACATCGAGGCGTCAAGATCTTTCCAGTATGCTTCGGTATCCTGGGCGGCGGAATTTTTGCTTGCAATCCTATGGGAAACCATTTTTTTTTCATTGAGATCCTGCCTTTATGGTAGAGCTTGAAGAAGAAGTTGAGGGGATTTGGAGGTTGGGAAGCTTTGGATGCGAAAGGTGAACCTCTGCTGGCACTGGAATGATACTGGCTCTGCTATGGAAGCCTCCATGATTGCGACTCGCGCTGATGGCTGCGTGTTTGTATTCCTGGTTATGTTCGTGGTTCGGAAGGAAGCTGATGCCTGGAGATGATGGGAGGTTGAAGTCGTGAAAGAGACAATTCCGCGGCGGCGGCCACGAGCATCTCTCTCCCATTCTAACCTCAATTCTCTCTGAAGGTCTGGCACAATGAAGCTCAAGGCGGGAAGAGATCCTGGGGATGCTAGCATTTTGGGCATAGAAGCTGTCTGCCTACGAAGGAGGTATCTTGAGGAAGATGGATTCTTGCAATCAAACGTCGCAAATGGGCTTCAAGCCTCTGGGTTCAAATGCTTCAAGCTGGCAATTGTAAGATCTTAGAAATATCAATAAACACCATCTCCAAGCCAAAGATCCCTCATCCAATAATAGCAAAATCCCATCTACCTTGATCCCCGCGGCAGCTTCCATCAATTCGCCACGTGACAAGAAACACGACTTGCGAAAAGGCGTCCGCCCCTACGCGATCTCCAGCTGTCCTCAAAACGAAACCGTTCCTTACGAACCACACTCCTTTACCAACGACACACTGCCGGCGCAAAATCCGCATCTTCTACCATTCCAACGAGAAATACTTTTCCGCAAATATGACTCGCGCACAGCAGACAGTCTCAATCGGCCTTTTGGTCACATCTGTACGCATGCCCCTTTCCAGCCTAGAAATTTATGCGCTGAGCAGCACAAGCTAATGGATGAATAGCTCTACTTGGCTCTCTACCTACAACTTATTCCACTGCCAACTTTGATTTCGGAGCAGATAATACCAGTTGTACGTTTTGCCCTTCCGATATACAGACGGTTCCCGTTCTACGTTTCTACTCTACACTGGTTTATGCGAAATGCGAATTGTCAAATACGAACCGCCAATATGATCTCGCAGTTTATTCAATTATATCTGGAATGGCAGAGCGCTACAAATACTCTGGTCTCTATGCACTTGTCGCGGGTTCTCAGGGACCCAGAGGCTCCAGTCTGGCCGAATGAGATCCTGCTTGCCTACCAATGCTCGGGCACCTTGCGTATTTCAGCGTCTTCAATAGAATCTCTGCTGACACATTTCTAATTAGTTGCCATTCTGGTCTCTTGTTTCGTTCGGCGCATACCTCCTCTTCAAACTCGGACTCGGCGTTTTCACATTCAACGATGTACCAAAGGCCCACGCAGAACTCATGAAGGAGATTGATTTGGCGAGGGCAGACCTGCGAACGATGGGTGTCGATGTCGACTAAATGTACATGGGTTTTTGATTGGGATACAGGTGTATTGCAAGGACGGCGCAGGGGTAATGCAAGGCCAATTTAGCTATTTTGAGATCCTGGGAAGGCCACAAAGCATAAGAGCTTGGAATACAACATCTGGCGCATGCCATACATACCAGTATATACAATGTCTATCAGAGTGTCACAACACCGCCGGGATTTTAGCCAGTGGTTCCTTCTCGAGCGTGTTTCTGCTTCAGCCTCTTCTCCTGCTTCATGAATTCCCGTATCCCTACAGGTACACCCTTAAAAAGCTCCTCAGTTGTGAACTCCGCTCCAGTCCCCCAATTGCTTTCACTCCCACCTCCATCGTCATCCATACTGATCGCTGTATGTTCTGCGCCCTTCTCCCCTTCCCCAAGCATTAATCCCGTTCCACCCACTCCAGGCATGGCTCTCCTCCTCTTCTTGCCCTCCTCTAGCCCCTTCTCCTTCCGCAATGCCGTATCAGCTTGTTTTCTCGCAACAGCCCACTCCTCCAGCTCCTCCCCATACCGATCCCAAACGCAATTTACACATCCACTCATACAGCAATTATCCGGTTCGTCAGGCTTCGGAGGAACCCACACGCCTGCTACCAATGTACTTTTCTTCTTGATCTCAGAGCGGCGTTCTAATGGCGAGGATAACCTCGAGGAGAAAAGAATTGCGGCTTCTGGGGCTTCGTCGGAGGGCTTTGTGTCTTGCGCGGTAGAAATCGGAGGGGTGGAGGAGGACGTGGCAGTTGTGGGCGGCTTGCTCGTTATGGTTGGAGAGGAAGTCTCCAGTATAGAGGCGTAGTAGTCCCCTATTGGGTTTGCTTGTTGTCGTGAGGGTTTATCCCGTAGGTTGCGACAGGTATGGAAATTGCGGGTGTAGGGTCGCAAACATCGCGATGCGCGAAGTAATAACCGTGTCTCCATTGAGTTTTAGGTTTTTGGTTAAGGTTCCTTTGGAGAGAGATTGAGCTCTGTGTTACCGTTGAGGCATTTGTAGGCGTTTGAGGGGCGATGGGTGGGGTTTAGTAAGGGTAGTTTGAAGAGGGAGAATATTTCTGGTGTAGACTGAGAGCCTCGGACGTCATTGTTGGTTTTTGGGTGATCTGCAGGGCGGTCGGTGACAGGGTTGAGCAACCCGACCATCAGATGGAAAGACAGAAAGAAAGGCTTTGTGGGAGAGTTGGAAGTGAAAGAATGTTAGGATAGAATGAAGTGATTGAAATGGTATTTGTTCAAGTGCTACTCTAATTTTCTAAATATAGGTAGGTTGAAAAGTCCATAGATTAAGGTAAAGGGTGACGAAAATTTGACTTTACTGGAGAATTATATTCGAGTTCGAAGAGCTATTGTTTAGTAAAGTACGTCTTTTAATACTACATATACCTTCTTGTTCTATCAAAAAGTCAGTCCAATAAAATCGGTTGGCATTTTCTTAGGTCTTCTCACAATGAGGTTACCCTGTCACGCCACTTATTCATCACGGCCCCTCGGTCGCGTCCTCATTACGCGACATCAACCCCCGAATTTGTTTTACTCACGACTACATCCTCTTCTACTAGTTCGGCCTGCCCAATATCTGTAATATTATAACTACGAGCATTAATTCCACCTGAAGATGCAAAGTAGGTGAACACGGATCACCGCGCCTATGGAAGGTTCTCCAGCCAAACGGCGCAAAACGTCGCCAACGACTTCAATCGCAATCGACGCGACAACTACTCCGAGTCGAATTCCTATCCCTACGAATGATGGCGCACAAACTCCTACACGTAGGCCGTCCTTCGCCTCTCCGACCAAGGCATCCATTGCGAGGCACAACCCACAATTGCTCAATAGGCCCACGTCCGCTGGAAAGGGCGCTGAAAGAGCAGGAAGTAGGGGAAAGAATTTAGATGACCTGTTTGCTAAATTCTTGGGGGACAATGAAACCGCGGTAGAGGAAGAAAATATGGAGAATGGAGAGGAAATGCAAGTGCATCGATCACAAGGCTTGCCAGCAAACGAGAAAGATGAAGCACCGACGACTCTGCAGAGAAACGTTATCCCAAGATCAAGTGGGTTGACTGCAAAACCGAGGAGGAGGTCTCAATCCCCAATCAAATCTCCAACGAAACGCCCGGGAACTACAACACCAAAAAACGTCGAGATATTTGGGCAAGCGTTACCAGAGGATCCGTTTCGACAAAAGGGTGGTCTAAGACGATCTCCAATGTCGTCCCAGCCTGATGTAATACCAGATTCAAATCCTTCACAGAACGAAACAGTACCGGATGGTATCAATCCCTTTCAAAAAAGAACGGGGCTGAGGAGATCGCCAATATCTTCACAACCAGTAGCAGTAGAAGAAACACCACCTCCAGTTGAAGACCAGCCAGCCACACCACCACCACGTAAACCTGAGCCCAGGAGATCGCCGGTTGTGCTGCAACCATTTTCAATGCCCGATTCAGGAATTGCCCAAATTGGAGCACACCCAGGAATTTCACCAGTACGCAAAGGGGCACTAAGAAGGTCGCCAGTGATAGGCTTATCACAACCTCTTGACTTGGTAGAGCATGATGAGGATCAAGCCGAAAGACAGGTTCAAAGCCAGCCGGAGGTTCTTTCCCGTAGAATTGGATTACGAATATCACCCGTTCTGGGCTCATCGCAACCTATGGACTCAATCCAAACAGCCGAAAAGCAGCCCGTAATTGCAGCTCCTGCGAGGAACGGTTTAAGAAGATCACCACCAATACTGCACAACGCTCAGCCACAGAAAGTAGCTGGCGATGGAAACAGCAAAAGCCAGCCAGAAACCATAAACAGTAGAAAATCTAGTCTACGTAGCTCACCCGTAGCAACTGTACTTGATACCACAGAGGTTGAAGAAAGCGAAACGCCTCCCATCCAGCAAGTGGAAGTCACCACCGCCCGAAAATCTTCATTGAGGCAATCTCCAATCCTCGCAGAACCCGTAGTTGCTGAGACGCACGACAACACCAAAACGAACGCGCAGCCAGAAATTTCAACTACTCCTACCGACCCAGTTCCTACTCATATTGCCGAGCCTGAATCTTTAATTGACATCTCAATTAGCGACGAACCATTAATCGCAGCTCGCGTCCCTGGAGAAGCAGTAGTGTCGAAAGCTGCAATGCCTTTTGTTTTCGAAAATGTCCAACATCAAGAGAAGCCCAATCGGCCTGCAGTTCCTTGGAAGTCGCTAGGATCCAAATCGACAGACGTTGCAGACATTGATAGGCGCAGCATATCTCGTCAGCACGGAGTAGAAGAACCAGAATTACCACCCACCCCAGTTCGAGTTGCAGATCCAATTGTAACCACTCCACCGGCAGGTATTCATAACACTCCAAGTAAGAGGGCAAGGAGAAACCAAGCTTTGAATGGGAAGCTGAAATCATCGCCCCTCAAACCCCGCGACGAACGTCCAATTGAATCGAGCCAAGAACGCATTCCAGATTCATACCCGGAGCAAAACCCTCGTTCGCAAATAAATTCGAGTTCGAATAAGCTATCGGCAAGGCGACGGTCGGCTCGATTTACAATTGCTCACGATCCACATGCCTCGAAAAAGACGACTCGGGATGATCTTCTAAAAGAGCTTCAACAACTACAAGCAGATGTGGCTCTTGCAAATCAGGAGAATGAGCGGCTTCGCCATCGAGCCTCGGGAAAGCTACGTGCTCCGTCAGCACCAAACACTGATGAAATATTGGGCCTATTACTGAGATCTACGAAGCGACCTTCAAATGCAGAGCCCAAAACCACCAGCATTTTCAAATCCATCAACTCCTTTCTACCCTTCTCATGTCGTCGGAAAACACCAGTGATCTCACTACCAGATCTACGAAAGCCAATACCCTCTCATCTCCCGATACCGTTGGATGA
The DNA here is from genome assembly GCA_003988905.1 of Hymenotorrendiella dingleyae. Lineage (NCBI taxonomy): Eukaryota > Fungi > Ascomycota > Leotiomycetes > Helotiales > Helotiaceae > Hymenotorrendiella > Hymenotorrendiella dingleyae. Next base: position 57,672 of record QYAP01000126.1, read on the forward strand.
CCCACTTCCGTATTTGCAAGCCTTTGCTCCTTTATCGTATACCTCGACTATTACTGTCCTCCCCAATGAGCAGGCTTCGCCAGATTCAACTATCCAAGAGATCGAGCAGGCCACCCTTCAGAATCACCTGATTCGAGTATCTCATCCCTCTGGGCTCTTCGCAGCTCGAATTTCTATGACGGTAGATTCTTCGACCTTATCCATTAATAGCATTGAAATTCCAAAGCTAGACACTTGTGCCGAGAAGGAACTAGGAGCTTTCATTAGACGCAGATTGGATGCCCCAGGATCTTTGGGAAAAGATATTAGCGTAATTTGCTGGGCGATGGGCCGTTGGGCTGAAGTTGCAATGAAAAGAGCAAGACTCTGGTGTGATGTCCACAGCGAGCTTGGTACTCCCGAAGCAAGAGCGAGATCTTTGAAGAGAATTGCACCAAGGAGGAAGCGCAAGAGAGTTGTTGACGATGCTGAGGAAGATGAAGATGAAGATGAACCCCATTTAAAACGGCCGTGGACAAGGAGAGATGTTGTCCTTCATATGGGCCGTGCAAATATGGAGCTTGTGGGCGAGGAAGTGGAGATCATGTTCGAATGGAAGATAGGGTTTGATTGGACTGGGGAAGTAGAAAGCTCGCTCTCGGCCAATGCGAGGATTCCCAAGAACTGTAAGTCATTCGCTCCAAGCCTGTCATCTCGCCCTTTCTTCTGAGCAGCGGGTTTCAGGCTCTTCTAATTCACATTGATGCTAATATTATCAACAGGGCAGAAAGCAGACGAAAGAGAAAGCCTGGCGAAAATCCCAGATATGTTTAATAAGTTGGTCAAGGATAAGGGACCTTTGCCGGCTGTTAGAGCTGTTGTTGGACTATTGATGAATGGGGGCTCTTGATGTAGTAGATACATACATGACATGATTAATGAGAGATTTTTCTGGCTAGGGGGCTTGCGTCTGTACAAAGTGCTTTCTATACATAGGTACGTAAAACACCACAGCACCGCAGAGCTGGTTGGATAGCGTCCTTGATGCTCTGCAATACGCTACTACAAGGCTCACATAACTTTTCACTATCTCATTGATCTTGTCTGATTATCAAGCGTTCCTCTACATGCCTCAAACATCTAGCATGGGCTATGAGTGTAGAAATACATCAAGCACAGCGGCGATCACCATGGCCGGCGAAAACCAAGCTCTTACTACTCTTCTTCCTCTACACGATCATGATATTCGACAGAGCTTTATTTCTACAGGGAAGCAGTCTCGAGGCTAATTTTAAGAAGTGTGCACCTAGCCGGTGAGGGTTATCAGACTCGGCATGGAATTTTCAATGAGCCCGTCAACATCGCACTGATTGGTTCTCTGCGCCCTTTTTCCCAGTCTTACTTTGGTCTCCTCAGATTATCAGGAAGAATAAGGTCTAGACCGGAGGGGAGAGAGAGAGCAATCCTGAAGAGGACCTCATTGTGTTAGAGTATGTGGGAGAATCCAGATCAAAGTGAGATGCTGAGACTCATTGTCACGGTAGGTTGTCAAGCACAATACTTCTTGGTTTCCCTTTGTGTTTGTTATTCTATTGTTTTTTGATAAAGGTCGCAAGCGCGCGTTTCTTTCAAGTATCAAAGCCATAGTGGTCCTCCCTTGATTCTTTTGTTTTGAATACATTTTTTGACAAAGGGGTTTCTTCCTCAACCAGGGAGACAATTAATTCGGTATTTTACTTATCAATGGACTATTCTCCTCGACATTTGAATTTTGAAAATAATTGAGAAATTTTCTCGTTTATTGCGAAAAAGATCACAGCCTTCAAAAGATCACATCACGCATTCATTCAAGATGGTTCAACACTGGACATTTGGCGTTGAGTTCGAGTTTATTGTCGCGCAGGCACGCGAAGAAACAGAGGTTGACCCTTCCGAAACACGAAAACTCCGCATTGACAAGCGTCCCCGCGACCCTCGTTATCCTCTTTCTGAGAGGGACCACACTAAGCTTGATATCACGGATGATATCGTTAAGACATTGAAAGATGCTGGATACAATATCGATTGCCAGGACGATAAGCTCTGGTTGCATGCGGAAATGGCAGAGGAGGTGGGCCAAGAAAGTAATGACGAGCCAGAGTATTCCAGTTGGACGGTTAAGGACGATCCTTCTGTTCAACAGCCCCGAGGTGGAGATTTGACCATAGAAGCAAGCAAGTACCGTTGGTACTCCATGGAGATTACATCTCCTGCTTACTTTTACTGCCCCGAGTCCTTGCAGGCTATCCAAGACGTATTGGCCTTGCTTACAAGCACATACCTTTGCAATGTTAATGTCACCACAGGTCTACATTGCCATGTTGGCAATGGCACTCTCGAAGGGTTCGATAACATAACTCTCCGCAATCTGGCCGCCTTCCTCTGGGCCTTTTCCCCTCAGCTCGACACCCTCCACCCCGCCTCGCGAAATGGGATGAACGACGGATCAAATTATACCCTCAACATTCGTGACAATTCACATTTGGCAGACAAACGAAAGGGCCCGATCAACCACAGAGCCCACCCACTTCGAGGGGTCGCAAAGTTATTGGAAAACACAGGCCGAGACTACACTCTGCGACATTTCCTGGACCCACATGGCGGGCGATATCAAGCGTACAATATGAGAGGTATGAATTCCATCTTTCATATCCGTCCTACCTGTGAGTTTCGTCAACACATTGGCACCCTAGACGGTGACGCGGTCACAATGTGGGTTCGCACCGTCGTGGGAATCTTGGACTTCTGCAACACTGCATCTCCAACAGCATTCTGCCGTTTACTTCGCGTCATCGAACATGAGCAATGGGAGCTCCTTGATGACGGCAAGAATGAAGAAAGGGAAGCTGAATTCGGGCCACTCCTATGTGATGGCGAATTCACCGTTATCGATTTACTGAAGTACATCAATCTCTTCGGGCCAGCAGACTTCTATGAACGACGCGGCCTCTTTAAACATACGCGAGAGAAGGATTATTACAGCTACTTTACGACAGTTGTCTGGGAGCACGAGAAGAAAAAGAATCTGACTGATGCAGAACTCCAGCATAAACGACTTTTGGCCGAGACCTTTGAGTCTTTGCGAAGAGTTGATCGCGCTCAGGCTAACTTGGGGGGTCTCAGTACGGTTGAGCGAACCTTTGATCCTAGCAATAAGGCTCTTTGGCCAAGGCACGATCCGAAATTCGACAGCGATGTCAGGACAGACGACTCTGGCTCGGACAAAGGTTCTAATGATAGCATCGGCGGGTTCAAATCGGATTCCGATACACATAGCAAGTCCGAGTCCAGTTCCGATTCCGACGATTCCGACGATTCTGACCCAGATGCCACGACTACTAACATTGCCAGCCCTAACATTGCCAGCCAACTCGAACGTATCAAGGCCATCAGAGATCGAAACAGGGCACAAGACCAGAAAATCGTCGCCATCAACCTTGATGTTGCTGAATTCGAGAAAACGATCGCAGATCCCGACCGCAGACGTGCCTGGCTATGGAAAAACGAGCTTGGAGTTCTAGAGGGAGAGCAGTACACCAAGGCCGTGGGTAGAGAAAATCCCTTTGACGGCGAGCCTTCAGAGACAGGTAGGGAGGCAAGTAGGTTGAATAGGAGTCCCAAGAATGTGCGAGATAGTCCTCCTCTTCACGACTACTACCCTACGCTTGGTAGTAGAAACCCGGACTCGTTCGATCAACTAGGAGAGCTGACTCCCAATTTTCAAAGACAAGCTCGGGAAGCTGCCGAAAAGAAGAAACGCGAAGAAGAAGAAAAGAGCAAGGACAAGGATGAGGATGAGGATAAAGGTAAGAACCCCCCTCGAGGCGACGACTCAGATGACAGCGATACCGACGACCATAGGGGCAACGGAGCCGCGCCAGTAGCTGTAGGCGGTAAGTCAGGTAAAGCCCCCAGTGTCACCCACGAGGACAACAACAACTCTACTACTCAAGAGCCCAATACTCAAGCAGATACCGATACTCCCGAAGACACCCCCTCAGATTCCGACCCCGAAGAAACATTCGACGATTTCAATCAAGTGGGCGATGTCCGTCCCAATGCCAACGATCGCATCGATAATTTGGAAGGCTTCATGTACGTCCCACCAACCGAGGAAGAAACCCGCCAAGCAGAGGACGCAGCACGAGATGCCCAACTCGCCTTCATTGCCGGGTATATCGGACAACAGCAAAACCCACCCTCGCCTCCGGTTTATGAGGGTATCGATCCCGCATTCTCCGACCACTCCACCACACCCTCTCAAAAACAACCCTCCCCTGAATCCTCAGGAAAGTTCTCTACCAAGACAACATCTAGCGACATCAAAAGCTTAATCGCTACACCCCCGGCGATCCACTCGGGTAGTATGGACTCCTTGGGCAACCAAAGTTCCTTCATACCATCTATGACCTCCTCTGAGTACCAACAATCCGACCACTCGTTTCATTCGGGAGAGGGCGATCTAGATATCCCCCATCCAGCTAGCCCCATGGTGGATATGCTCAACGATAATTTCTGGCCTTCTCTTCAGCATTCTGCAGGCACGCAAACCCTTGAAGATGACTATGACGATGGCTTCGATTTCTTCACTGGAGGCATCCAAAACCTTGCGCCTGCCATGGAAGACGACAGTGGCTTCGATTTCGTAGGTCATATGGAAGATTATGAAAATGGGTATGATCAGATCATCGAGGAGATATTGGAGAGGGAAGAGGATATTGATGATGATGACCCGGTTTATGATCAGATCCTCGAGCAGATAATGGGGGAGCACTCAAGTGATGGAATGTCGGATATTGTTGATGGGGACCCGAGGATCTGGTGGATCGAGGAGATGCTGGAGAGGGATGATATTGAGTTTAGATCCTGGGAGGAGCATAGGGATGATCGGTGGGAGGAGTTGATGGATTTTGAGGCTGCGGAGAAGGCTGAGAGGGAGAGAAGGGAGCGAGAGCTTGAACGAGCTTATTCTGCGGGCCAGCAGAGTCGAAGTACGACGCCGACTGAACTCGATCATACACCCTCTGCTGGCCACCAGCAGAGTGAATTCCATTGGCCAGAAGAGTGGAACTAGGACGCCGATTGAACTTGTTCGTACTTTCTCTGCTGGGCAGTAGTAAGTAAAAGTGCTGGTAAGTGACCCCCAATTCTTCTGGTACTAATAACTAGGTCTCTTCGTCCTAGCGATTAAGGTAAGTCAAGGTAAGGAAAGTTTTTCATTTTTGCCGTTGGCGGCCCGTTGCTTTTATGTTTACCATATTCATTCATTTCATTGAAAATATTATACGTTTATAAATAATCCCAAGGTTTACTCGTGATACAATAACTACGTGAAATATTCTAAGTAACCGCCTCAACAAATTTCCATTTTCAAGTTTCCATCGTTAGGGGGTGTTTGGCAAATCAGTTATTCCAAACCCAATTCCAATTCATTCCAAAAACCCTATTCCACTCGTTCCACTAATAGAATAGCTAATGGAATCATTCCACGTTTGGCAAATGCTTATTCCAAAATCCCATTCCAGAATGAATACCTTCTGGAATAGCTTATGTTTGGTAAATCGATTCCTAAATCTAATTCCAAAACCTGATCAAAATAATCAAACAAATAAGCAAAAAAATAATAAACAAATCTTAAAGCCTGCATTTGAGGCTATTCCCACTATACGCACTCCTGCACCACCACCACCACCACCACCACCACCAAGCCTACCTTTGAAACTATTCTCATCATGCGCGCACCTCCTGCACACCACCACAATATTTGAGGCTATTCCTATTATGCGCGCACTCTTGCACCATTACCACTATTAGGATACATTCTTAGATGTGCGCGCATTCTTAAACTTAATTCGAATAATGGTGTACAGGAGGTGCGCGCATAATAGGAATAGCTTCAAAGGTAGGCTTGGTAGTGGTGATGGTGGTGGTGGTGCAGGAGATGGTGGGAATAGCCTCAAATTTAGTGAATAGGCAGTATACTACGTACCTACACTAGAATTAGGGTTTAAGGTACTGCGCCTCAGGGTGCTACGCTATAATACGCTGTACTGGTCGTTGTAAAAGCGAGTGAATGGCGTTTTGGAATGGCTGGTTTGACCGACCGACCTCGATCCAAAATTTTGTATGTCTATTCCAAAAGCTTTTGGAATAGATTCCAAAATACTTGGAATTTTGGGTTGGTGTTTGGTAAAACGCTATTCCATGGAATAGCCTCTGGAATAGATTTGCCAAACGCACCAAGCTGCCGGGCCATAAAAAGCCAAAGAATGAAGATCCAACAAGGATATCATTGACAAAAATAGCAAAACTCAACCCCAGCGAACAGGGGTATAGAAACACTCAGCTAGTGAGCATTTTAAAGGGTACTGTTTAGTTTATCCACGGATTTGAAATGGCCGTTCGCCATTGCCATTGGCGGAATCATCTTCTGGGTTTTGAACTTATGTATGGCAAAAGGCTCCACTATATATTCACTTGGTGGGTCGGAAGTCGGAGTCTGTCGGATAAGTACCGGTTACCGGCATAAGCCTTTTCTTCAAGTTGGTGAAGTTCGTCAATACGGATTTAAGGGGGCTCGGTTATTTCTCTTAGGCCCCTGACAGGGGTCTCTCTGCGTAAAACCCACCTCATTATGCTGGCTCGTTATACAGAATGGGAGAGTTCTCTCTCATATTTACGACTTCGACTGTTTTGCTTTCCCGTTTTAAATTTAAATTTTGTTTTGTTGAAGTATGTAAGAGACTTGCCAGTGGGTAGAAATGAAGGAAAGGGGTGATGCTTTGAGTTAATTAATGCGGTATGCGTATTAGACTCTAACTGTCCCTCTGATGTCCATCTATCGTAAGGTGATAAGTTTGGGCCTTTAACTTTGTTTAATATATATATTACGTTGGGGTTCAGGCCGAAGGATATGTGCGAATGCGAGAAAGCCAGATATCGAGAAGCTCAGATACGGAGTTGGGGTCTTGGAGAGATTTATGGTGGAAATGAAGTCGAGAAGACGGATGGTTGGTTTTGTGAGGATACTAGGCACAAAAGACTGAAGACGGTTAATGCGTAAGGTAGTGCGCTTGTGGGTGTGTTCAGTTTCGACAACACTTCTCTTCTCGACAACAACACCATCTCCCTCTCTTTCATCAATACTCTTAATAACACTCCCCGACGAAGGTCACGCAACTTTCCCCAAGAACTCGATTTATGAACACCCTATTATCAAACCCCCCTTTGCTTGTAAGCCACAGCAACTCATGTTTCATCACTCCAAGGAACTCATGAACGGAGTTATCGCTATAGGACTGTACCATACCAAACACCCAAACACAAAACGAGAAAGACGCAACTTAAATACTCACCCGCCCCAAGATCTCCCAATAAAATCCTACCTCGCACTTCACGCAATTAAACCCCCAAAAGAATCCAATTCAAAAATATATACTTTATTGACATTCATTTTACCCCCACCACCCCTCTCTTCCCTCTCTCCCCATATAGATATAAAACCAAGCCAAGGATCACAGTATAATGGTACAGTACATCTGCTGTGAGATGGGGATACGATATGCAATAGGTCTGGTGGGATTAGTAGGGAAGAGTACAGTACAAATAACATAGATGGACCTTACATACAACCACACTCAACAAAAAACACCTCAAACGTACCTGGCGAGATGAAGCTGTATAAGGCTTGACTCTCCTGGGAATATATTGCAGGAGAAAGGCTGGTTTGTGGGACACCCGAGGACTTCTGGGGTGTAGTGGGAGGATATGAGATGAATGGCGGTAAGATGGATTTCGGTAACAAACTGCCCTCCCATCCCTCTTCACCTATCATCTAAGCACTCAACCCCCCAAAACCATCCCAACTCACTCCCCCACCTCACCCAACCAACCCCAGCCCAGCCCAGCCCAGATCTCTCCATCACCCATCACCCATCACCACATGTTCGCTGTTCGTCGCCATGTACCTCATACACCTACCTCCCCATTTCTCGATCTATGCCTCGATATTTATGTCTGCCCATGCGCTTCTTGTCTGAAAATTCACTTATACTTTTCCTAAATCCCAACTTGGTAAATCTAGAAAATGGTTGTGGGTTGTAGAGTAGAAGAGAATAATTGTGGTCTGGTATATTTATATTATTTGCGTACAATTAGGCTATGGCAAGACGGTATGGATGTTAGGAGTGGGATTGCAATTCCAGATTACTACACGTTAAATGGGTTCGCTTACATACCTACCTATCTACCCACAGCACATTGATAGTCAAATACATTCTACAAGCACTTGCTGCTTAGGTAAAGAAAACAAGCTTTCGAATACAACGAACGAGACGTAAATTGAGCGCAGAATTGAAAGCGCTAGTACTATCAGAGTAGTTGGGAAGTGTTTACTGCGTGGAGTATTGTAAATGTAGGGAATGGGATGGCTTGATGAAGAAGCCTCATATAGAAGATGCATCATACGGGCTTTCCTACCTGGTCTCAAGATCTCGCGGGGTTTGAGCTAAACACAGCATTAGTGTAGGCTAATGGTTGATTTGCCAAAGCCTCGTCGTGTATAAATTTTGTTACTAGTAGGTCACCTGTTGCGGACGATAAAAGCGGGGCACGCCCTTCGCGAGTGTACAACCCTCTCAACCCCTCACACTACCCAAACCGCTGCTTCGCCAGCGCCTTCAACATACTCATAGTACCCTCTTCCTTTGTCCTATATTCCTGCAATCTCTCTTCTCTTTCGGCCATTCTCGCCCTCAAGATTTCCTCTTTTCGCAGCTCTCTCTCGTTCTTCTTGCGCTCGAATTCTTGCTTTTGTTTTTTAAACTCACTAACCCCATCGCCTCCGCCCATAAGTTCTGTGTCTGGCACTTCTGCTGCGCCAGGAGATTTTTCGCGGAAAGATTTCATTTTCTCGTTGACTTCTCGTTTTTTCTCGAGCTGGCGTTCGCGGGTTCCTGCTTCGGCGCGGGGGATGAGTTCGTCGAGGGCTTCTTTTTGTTCTTTGCGGTCGATCTTGCGCGCGTATCTTATGTCGTCTCGTTGTTCTAGACCATCTTCTTGCTCCATTTCTAGGCAAGAGATCAGCGCGTCTTCTTTGGACTTTTGAAAGACTATAGCATACCTCTCTTGAGCTCCAAATCCTGCATATTTGGAATGCTAGGTCCTTTTCGACCTCCTCCTCTCGCACTTTGACCTGGCAGAGTAGGCCCAATAGAATCATCACTATCACTGCCATTGTCATTCTGCGTTCTGTCCTGCTGAGCTGGTTCTTCTCTAGCTCTCCTTGGTGATACTTTGCGTGCCGCTGTGCTTGATGAGGGTCTGTAATTGTCATCGACAGGTGCCGGTTCTTGCGTATTTTTCGCTGCTTTCTGAAGTGTTTCGGGATCGTACCATCCTTCTGCAAGTTCTCCACGATTCCTCAAACATGTTAGCCAAGATCCCCCACATCTCATCTTGTAAAGCATGGCTTTCTCACCATTTCCCAATAAAGCTCTTCCAGCGTCCCTGGACTTCTACGTCGTCCATGTCCTCCAGCATCTTTCCTTTCTGGATATCAAGATATAGCGCAAACATGGGCTTGAAGTTCTTGTAATCGCGCTTCGTCAAGGGACGTGTATCAAATGGAAGCTCTTTGGGCTGGGTGGTACGTTTGGTGTCATCGTGATCGCGTTTGCGCCTGTGGTGGTGCCGATGAGGGGATCTCGTTCTGTGTGATGATGGATGGCGTTCATTCGGGGATCGAGATCTTGCGCCTCGCCCAAGGTCATCTTTTCTCTGTCTTCTGTCGTGGTCGGCCATGGTTGCGGTTGTTCTTGTTCTTAAAGTTGGTTGCCCGCGCTGGAATTTAAATTGGCGCTGGGTTGGATTGACGCCAAGCTTCCAATGAGAGAACCTTGGAACAATATAAGCCCTTCCCCGAAGCTTTCCAAGGTTCTTCCATATTGGTCACGTGCTGATAGCTGAACCGCCATTCGAGCTATCCCTGCCGACCTTGCGTTCGCCAAGAATCGCCAAGTATATCGGTTCCCGTTCTCCTCATTTCTTGCATTTGTTCCCCATATCTATCTCCGTTCGAGTTCTTCTCAATTTTTGTGACAAATGGCAATTCTCGTTGCTAGAGTAGAAGAGTTGTTCTTCGTGTCGCTGTTCCAGCATCAGATGCTCAAGTGGCTATCTGCTTGGTCGTCGAAGAGAACGCCACAACGCAAGACGTCGATCCACAAGCATACAAGCACTTTTTCAGAGCTTGCTTTGCAGGCCCAGGCTGGCTCATTGCGACATTCCGGTCGGCCTTATATATAGGGCTTCTACGGGCCAAGAAAGATAACCATCTCTCTGTCCCAATGGCTGTCGGTTGGTCTCCTCGGTAGGTTTGTACGCGAGTAGTTGGTGCTACAAACGGTGATTATTTCGGAGTGGCCGTCTCTTTTGACGCTATTTCACGGACTTTGCTGCCTCCCCAGAGTCGCCCTCCTGCGGTTGGGGCAATATGTTGGAATAATACGCCCGAACGGTATTGCATGCGGAGGTATCCAGGGTGCCTTATCTTTTTCTCTGCCTTGGACATGGCGCTGCCACCGGCTCACAGAGTGATTTGCTGCGTGATTTTCCCTAGAGGGACGGGTGCAGAAATGCAGCCGTCTCACCGAGCTGCCACTTGCATGGAGGCGTTCTGAATATGCCCTGTGCCACCGAGTTTGAGTCCCTCTTTGGGGACCGAATAATTCTCACGAGGGACGTTTTTCTACCAATTCGTGGACGACGCTGTGCACCCGTACAGTACCACACCCTGGTACTGTACTCGTACCTCGAGACATCCTATCAGAGCTAATACCGGCCAAGTTGTCTTGGGAGCCCACGACCAAAAGCATATCGGACGCAGTCCTGCGCAGGAGCCAATCAGAACCCCATTCAAGTCTAGGGGTCCAGGGTAGCTTCGAGCCTTGCGTTATCGTCTGACCCGTGCCTATTTGTTTAAAAGAGCGAAGCTATCCCACGTTATTCGAATTTACCCGTTTTTTGCTTCTTCTTTGCTTCGCACCAAGCACAGCTTGCGAAAACCAATTAACCATGGATTCAGACGGGCACCATGTGTCTGAGGGCAAATCAACTCCACCGCTCTACGCCAGCGACAAAGATGGCGCTATTCAGACGGAATCGGTTCTTGGTGTTGCGGGAGCGATAGAAGTCGAGACGACGAAGAGAGGCTTGAAACCGAGACATGCCCAGATGGTATTTCTCTCCTTCACAAAAGATCCATCTCCAATTTGTACTGACCAATAACCAGATTGCTCTCGGCGGGACCATTGGTAGGTTTCCAATGTTTATGAAAGCTTCAAAGTACTAATAAACCCCAGGCACCGGATTGTTTGTTGGTAGTGGAGCAACATTGGCCAGGGGTGGTCCATTGTTCATCCTCCTATCCTACTTGATTCTCAGTGGTTTGGTATTATGTGTGGTTACGGCAATCACCGAGGTAGCGGCCTATTTGCCCATAAGTGGTGGCACCATGAGTTACTACGGACATCGCAATGTGTCAGATAGTTTGGGTTTTGCAATGGGCTGGCTTTACTTGTAAGCTATATACCTTTCCAGACTTCCAGTAAATCGGTCAATCAATACGACTCTGGCGTATTGACATCTGCCATAACCATATTTTAGGCCAAGTTTTCCAAAAAAAAAAAAAACGGTGCTAATTTTGAGACCTTCGTGGTAGTTACTCCCTTGGTATCTTAGTTCCCTACGAAATCACCGCCGCCGGCATCGTAATCGACTATTGGAACCCTGGCGTCAATGTAGCAGTCTGGATCACCATATTTATTGTCGTGATTGTGGGATTGAATGCCTTGCCCGTCCAATTCTATGGAGAGACTGAGTTTTGGTTTGCCTCTTTGAAGGTGTTCATGATGATTGGGCTCCTAATGCTCTCTTTCATCCTATTTTGGGGCGGTGGTCGTAAGTGACTACAGTCTGAACACTTGTGGCTAAGCTAATGTCTGCATAGCGAATCAAGATGGAATTCTGGGATTTGGATATTGGTAAGTCTCATTCTCCCGCACACGCAATCCTTGATTTTGCAGCAGAGCAATAATAGCCACTGCTCTGAAAATTTGCCCTCCAGACCACTCGAAGATTACCTCCGAAATTTCACTAACATGACATCTTGATATATAGGAAAAACCCCGGCGCAACAAACACATATATGAAAGAAGGCGGAACTGGCCGCTTGATTGCATTTTTCAAGGTCCTCGTGCTCTCGGCCTTCCCCTTTACGTTCGCTCCTGAGCTTTTGGTTGTTACGGGTGGAGAGATGCAGTCGCCAAGGAGAAATTTGCCTTTAGCTGCTAAGCGGTATTTTTATCGACTTGTGTTTTTTTATATTGGTAAGTAAATGATTCGAGATTGATACCGGGGGCGGGGTTGTCCAGGGTTTGGGTTGAATTGATTTGAATGCTAACATTTTTGGGCATGTAGGGAGTGTTTTGGCTATCGGTGTTATTTGCCAGTACAACAACCCCGCTCTAACAAGTGGCGGCGTAGGCGCAAAGTCCTCAGCTTTCGTTGTCGGTATTCAGAATGCTGGAATTTCCGGTAAGTGGTCAAACCCATATTCCCCATCCCTCTTCTTCGCTCGCTCTCCCCAACATCCATTCTGACATCTCCCCTATCTAGGCCTCGGCTCCGTAATTAACGCCATAATCGTGACCTCCGCATGGTCGTCGGGAAACTCCTTCCTCTACATGTCCTCCCGCTCCCTCTATTCCCTCGCCGTCGCCGGCAACGCGCCCAAGATATTCACCAAATGCACCAAGCACGGTGTCCCCTACAACGCTGTCATTGCCGCCACCCTCTTCACACCTCTCGCTTATCTCAATTGCGCCTCCAGCGGAGCAACAGTTTTCAATTGGTTCGTCAACCTCACAAATACGAGTGGTTTCATAAGTTGGGTCTGTTGTGGTATCGTCTACCTTCGCTTCAACAAAGCCACGAAAGTCCAAAATTTACCGCAAGAGGATATACCGTATAAGAGCGTGGTCCAGAAGGGCGCAGTGGGTGCGTGGATTGTGGTGATTTCCTTCACTATCATGACGCTCATCAACGGTTTCGACGTCTTCTTCCCCGAGAATTGGAATGCGTCAAACTTTTTGACTGCATATGTTGGAATCCCTATCTTCCTTGCTATTTATTTTGGACATCGGGTCTATAAGTGGAGTGACCCCTGGGCTATCCCGAGTGAGTTGGTGGATCTGCATACCGGCGTGGATATCGTTATTGCGAATGAGAAGCCGGAGGTTAAGGGGGGGTGGAAGAAGAGGTTGCAGGGCATGTTGACGTAAGGCGGGGGAGGTGGGGGTGCGGTGGGGGGACGTGGGATTTTCTGTAGGATACTGATAGCAGGAAATTCAAGTTTGGATATGATGATACGAAGAGTCTCGCCCCTTTATTGAAATAGCGTAAGAGTGGTTTACCAATCTTTAACTGACGAATCTCAAGGAGTAAACTTCTGGGATGCACCTGCAGTCACGGATGGATTCAAAATGGGAGCAGGGATTGGGGGAATGAGGGGAAGGAGGAGTGAGGTTTTGTACAAGGAGAATGGAGAGGGGGCGCAGGGTGAAGGGGTATGCCATTGTGTAAGATAGGGGGTGGCTTTGTTACCGAAATCCATCTTGCTGTTGAGAATTGGTATACTCCAGAGTTTTACTTCCTCACTACACTCCATACCCATCAGCAGTCTCCTATCTCCCACCTTACGCCTCCAAGTCTTTCCTTCCTATACCTAAAAATTACAATGCTAGCACTGTTTCATAGCTCGTAACACTAGGCCTCCATAGCGGGCCGCTTTGTTCCTTCCTTCCGGTGTTACCGATAGGTTTCTAAGGGTATCGTTTGTTTGGGTTTTATTTGGATGGTATGGTATGTGTGTGGGTTGTTGGTTTTGTTTGGGGGAGGTGAGGTGAGGAGCTCGTTTGCGAATAGGTTGGTAGGTAGGTTAGGGGAGTATTTAAACTCCACCTTTTCATTTAGGAACGTCTTTATTGCAGTACCTCGCACGCCTCAATCCGATGGGTTCCGAAGTGACGAATTTCGATCCCGTAAACGCTTAAGAGGGTAGGTAGCCTTTGATGATTCGTTTTTGAACTTTCGTATCCTTGAAGAATCTACTGGCGTGTAGTGAAAAGGTACTACAGTAGTTTGTTTGTTGACGAAAAGGAAAAGGGGGTTTTGCTGTTGAGAATGGGTTTGCTGTCGAAATTAAAAACCCTGTAAAGCTAAACTTGCGCTGCCTTATGATGTGGTAAGAAAAGAGGTTGTATTTTCTTGTGAGAGGTTTGTTGTTAAAACCAGATGTATGCATATTGAAAGAGGTTGGTGTTGTTGTCTTATCAACGGGCAGAGACCATATTGGCTGCTACAAATAGGTTTACCATACTATAACCTCATCTAAGAATCTTCGAACTGGTTTTATACCTACATAGATGCACCTCGGTTCTGATTTCTACTGTACTACCAGTGAGAAGGGATGGATGGGGGAGAGTTGGTGTGGGTTTGGATTTTGAGAGTGAGAAGCGTTTGTAAGTGCTAGGTGTTTAAATACCACCTCTTCCGTATGGTAATTATGTACCATCACATCTTCATCGCCGAGACCAAATTCATGCTTGCCGTTGTGTTTACAGCGTGGTTATGTCTCATTTTCGAATATAAATTCTGGAGGAGGAGTGTGAAGATCGGTGCGGTGGATTTTTTATTTATACTTGGGTGGTTTAGGTTGGGATGAAGATAAAGGGATGGGGGAGATGTGGCTGTATTTGCTACCAAAACTCGTATTATCGCCGAATTTAATTCTACGCAAATACACCATTGAGAGGTTGAACTAATAGTATCAAAGCGGTGGGGTTTTCAACTTTCTCTCTCTGGGAACTTACGAGGACATCGAAGTCTTTTGTTCGCTCAACCTGTCAAACACCATCAACTTGTTGCGTCTTATATCTCATCATTTCCTTACCATAGAATAGCTGAACGGATTTAAAGAGTTCTGAACATGGTAGAAGTGGAAGAAGTTTATGAGTTTGGGTTTGGTTGCAGGGGGTCTTTTACGATCCAGTGGGAGGAGTGAGGGGAATAGTAGAGATTTTATAGATTTGGTCAAAGTAATTTAAGGAGAGGTACCGAGTCAATTGCAGGTATGTAAGTTTGATCTTGATAGATGGGGAGTATGTGTCTGCTAGTGTTGTTAGCTGCTCCTCTTCATGGCTTCTTTTGGGAAATTAGTTTTGAAGTTTTGAGTTTGATGGAGAGGAGGAGTGAGAAATGGATGTTTTGTATCCGAGTTGTGACTAGGGGATGCGAGGATTCGGGGGTCGTGGGTTTAAGCGAGATGGATAGAAGGGGTGATATTTGCTACCGAAATTCATCTTGCTGTCGAATTTTAGTGTCTCTTATGATGCGCTGGGTTTATCAGCAGTAGGGAAACCGAAGAGGGTGTATTTTTTCGCCTGGTTCTAGTAAAGGCATTGAAAAAATTCTTTTCCACCATTAGATCAATGAGTCCGAGTCTTTGTAGTTTTAACAACGCATCCATGGCAGTGGCACTCATGAAAGTAGTTTATTATCAGGATACAGAGTTGGGCAAAAGGTATCGATACCCTGGTAATACCCTGGTACCATACCTGAAAATACCTACCTTTTAATTCTTAAAAAGGTATGGTACCTACCTTTTTATTTTCGGGTGGTACCAGGGTATCTTAATATAATTCTCGTCCGGACGCGTCAATCGATTAAACCAAGCAACTCACTACGAAAAAATGAAGCTATTTAGAGATATGATTACCTCCATTACCCTCATCATCTCTCTCACTCTCATCCTCCATTTCCTCTGCTCCTTGAGTCCTTCATCCTCATCATCCGTCGCGTCGCGTCGCGTCAATTACCGTACCTTACATTTTTTTTCACGTTCTCATTCCTAAATGGGTAGATGTTGGAATGCAACAAGCCTCTGGAAGTGAGACTCTATTATCTGATTGGCCATTAAGCGAATACCTGAAAATACCCTGGTATTACCAAGGTAACCCCCCTTTTTCATGGTACCTACCTTTTTTATCAAAAGGTATTACCAGGGTAACCTTTTGCCCAAATCTGTCAGGATAGTGGTTAGAAAAGAAGGTGAGGGGGGTGCTAGTTTATATTTGAGGGAGTGTTGGAGAGATGTGGGCCCTACGGTAGCAGCATATTGTACTACGTATAACTCTTGGGTTATTAAATATCGCTACACGTATAACTTAGGAGTTGTAATAGTAGAATAAGTTGTATGATTATTTTGTTGAATAGTCTATTGTACGTGCATGGATTTACTATGTAAAATGGGACAATTTGTTGAACGGATTTGTACAATTTTTATATTAAAATCAACTATTAATGCCCCCTCCTTTAGCCCCTAGTTCTTAGCTTCAGCTCTAGCTCTAGCTTCAGCTGCTCCTATTTGGCCCGATCCTGTTCCCCCTTCTATTATTCTATTATTATTCTCGACTCGACCTCATCGGCGCGACCTTACCGGCGCACTCCTATCAACTTTCCAAGTATTGTAGGAGAGTTGATAACAAAGTTCGGCAAAAGGTATGCTCTACCATGGTAATACCATGGTACCATACCTTAAAATACCTACCTTTTTAATCTGAAAAAGGTATGGTGACCT
>QYAP01001254.1:0-11235 GCA_003988905.1 Hymenotorrendiella dingleyae
CGACCGCTGGAAGGCTCTTAAGGAGCCGCCTAAGGTCTGTGCGCTGCGCTAGTAACACAGGTGAATGCAACCAAGCACGTGACCACACGTTCAACAATAGGTTTTATATTACTAATATTGATTATATATTTAAAAGGAGATTTCTTTATTATTAAAGGTTATAATTTAATTTTAAAATAATTCTAATATTTTATTAATAAATGTTAATAATATATTAGAATATCTTTTAAAAGTTTATTTAAAGATAATTTAAAATATTTATTAATATTTAAATCTTTTTTCTTATTTTTAAGTATTTTAATATAGAATAAAAAGATTATAATATTTATTTTATAGAATTAGTTTTATATAGTTTAGATATTTATTAGGCGGGGTAATTTCTTAGAATTAAGAGTTTATTAATAGCTTTAATTAAGGATATAGGTTTTCTTATTTATATAAATTATAATATATCTTATAATCTAATTAATTTATAAATCGATTTTCTTAAATTATAATAAATCTAATATAATATTATAATAGAGAATATTAAGAATTATTCTAATAAATTTAATAGATAGAGTTAATATTTTTAGTTTAAATTCTATATAATTATTTATTATTATTATTGAATTATTAGTGAATTCGATTTTTAATTAATTACTTTTAAATAACCTTTTTATTTTAGAGGTTTTTAAATATATAATAAAATTTTTATTAGTAATTAAATTAAATAAAATAGTTCTTTTAATTAAAAGTATTTTTATATAAGATTCTTTGAGTATAAGAAGAGAATTTTTGAGTGATTTAAATAATGTTAAATCTATTTCTTTTAGTATAAATTCTAGAAATTCATTAATATTAGAATTTTTAAAATTTATAAAATTATTAAGAGTTTTATTCTCTTAATTTAATATATTAATAATACGGTTCGTTATTATTAATATTAAGTATTTTTTAATGGATAATCTTCAATTAAATAATTATTATTATATATATAATAAATATAATTTATTTAATATTAATTTTTAAATATAATAATATTAAATAGGTTTAATTTAAGTTTTCTTAAAATTAAAACATTTTTTTATTAGGATTATTAATTATATTAGTTATAATTATTAAGATTATTATAATTATTTTAGTAATTACAATAATTATATTTTTAATAATTATTTTATTATTTATTATAATTTAAATATAATCTTTTTCTTCTATTTTATTTATTAGTTAATTTCCGGGATTTAATAATTAATAATTCTATATAATTATAAGTTTAATAGTTATATTAATTAAATAATTAGCGTTTTTTATATTCTATCATATTAATTAAATTAATAATATTAAAATATTATTTTAAATTCTTACTTTTATTAGGATAATTCTTAATTAATTTAATTTAAATAATAATATTCAAATTATTTCAGAATTTTCTTATAATTTTATTATTAAAAGATCTAAGCTTTAAATATATATATTAATCGTAGAAATTATTTATAAATTTTTAAATACTTTTATTTTTTTATTTTTAAATATTTTATTTTGTTTAATACTTCTTCTATTTATAAAGGTTATAATATTAGATTTTAAAAAAAACGGAATATTTTTTAAAATCTTAAGGAATAAATAATATAGGATTATAATAAATTACTTATATTATATTTTATTATTAAATAAATATATTATTTTTAAAATATTAAGTTATAATAATTACTTTTTAGGGATTAATAAAAACGATATTATATATGATTTTAAAGTTATAGAAATATTTAAGGATATTTTTGAAATAGTTTATATAAGTGCTTTTTTTACGTTTTCTTATATATTCTTTAAATTCGTATAATTTTAATAGTTAGATAAAATATATAAGATTTTATAAAGTATATATAATAAGATTAAATAAACTTATCAGAAAGAAAGCTTTAATATATATATTTATTAGTTTATTATTATTTAAATATAAAAGAATATTTAAAAAGCTTTTATTTATTTTATTAAAACTTATAAGAAAGGTTCTATTATTATTATTATTATTAATATTATTAAATATATATTTTATATTTTTATAAAGTTTATTATTAATAATTAATAATTAATATAATATTTATTGATTTAATTTATAAAGAAATTTATTTCGAATAATAAAATAAGAAGTTTTTTAATTAAATGTTAAAAGAATATATAATTCTTGATTTAAAGCTTAATATTAAATTAAAATAGATTTAATTCTATTAGAATTATTTATTTATTTAAATTTAAATATAATAAAGTTATTAAATCCTTTTATTAAGTAGTTTTTTTGAGAAGCTATTTTTAGGTTTATTTTAATTAGTTCAAAATATTTAATATTTTAATTTATAAATTTTTTATTTTTATTTTAAAGAATTAATTTAACTAATAAAATATTTTAATTTTTAGTATTTAAGAAATTATTAGAATTATATTTATTAGAGATAAATAAGTATTTAATAAGTGTATTTTTATTAAATTTTAAAGTAATTAGATAATTAATTTTATAAATTTTAGAAATATATTTTAAATAAATTCTTTTAAATAATTTAAGTCTTATTTAAAAGTATTAGAATTCTTAAAAGAGGGCTATATTTCTTTTTTTTTTTAATTAAGAGCTCTTTATATTAAGCTTTATAAATGAGTTTTTAAATATTAATATATATTTAAAGCTTAGAAAGTTATTTTTAAAAGGGTTTTAATGAATTTAATAAGAGTTTTAAATATAATTTTAATGATTTTAAGGGTTTAATTTATGGGAATATTTAAAGGCTTTTTTTATATAATAATAAATATATTTAAGAGTTTCGATACTTTTAATTAAATGATTAAATATCTTTAATTTTTATGATCATTCATTTTAAGTTTTAAATAATATTATATAATATTTAAATATTAAATTCGAGCCCTTTAAAATATAATTTTTTTAAGTTTTTAATGCTATTTTATAAAAAGAATTGTTTTTATATAAGAATTTTATTTTATTATATTAGGGTTCTATTAGAAGGTACTAGATTATAATTAAATAAATTTATTAATATTATTAATAATAGTTTTTACTATTAATATTATAAATTTTAAAGGGTTTATTAATAAAGTTATAAGAAATTAGGCTTTTATATAATATTGTTTTTAAGATCGAAAATAAAATAATAATAAAATATTATATAAATATTAGTCTTATTAAAAGAAAGTTTAAATTATAAATAATAATGAAATTAAATAAAATTAATTAATAATAATAGAAAAAAGGGGGGTATTATCTTCTTTTATTTATTATTTAAAGATTAAATAAATCTTAAAAAAAATTAAAATACTTTAATATAAAATAATTCTATTAAGATTAAATATATTAATTCGAATTTTTATTTATATTCTACTTGAACTTTTTAATTACTTTTTGAATAATAAAAGTATTTCTTAATTTAAATTAATTAAAGATAGATTAAATTATATATTCAAAAAGATTTAAATATATAAAAGATTTTCTTAAAAGTATTATTCGTTTATTTCGAATAAGATATTATTATTATTAAATATAAATTCCTTTATAAAATCGTTTTATTAATGGATTTTATTTTAAATAAAAGAAATAAAATCCCTTTATTCTTTAAGATATTATTATTAAATATAATATTTTAGAGTTTAAATTATTTATTTTCTCTCAAAGAGAAAAAGTTTTACTTTTATATTTTTGAAGCTTATTAAATTATTAATAATCATTTAGTATAATATTAGAGAGATTATTAGCGAGTTTTATAAGTTCGAATCTAATTTTAATTAATTTTAAATAAGTCCCAGGAAATCATAATTATTAATAATTCAAAATATAATGAATACGAGTTTTTAATAGTTTTCCTTTATTATGATTTCGTTATTAAATAATTTGAGAAGATTTGAGGTTCTTGGAGACGCTACGGTCGATAATAATGGTGGTAGAAGTGATCAATTGAGGTCTAAGTCCGTGCCCCACTCCTGAATAGGCCCCACAGGCCCACATGAAGTCTAATCGATACGTACAAACCCAAGATAGGGTAGATCTTGACATAATTAATAGTTTTTTTATAAGAAATCTTTTATTTAATATATATTTTTAATAAAGGTTTATATTAATATATTTTTGGAAAATCTTTAATAATTAATATTTTAATATTTATATTATTTTATTTAAAATTTTATCTTTTTTTATCTATAAAATTATCTTATATTTAAAATTATAATTCATATATAAATCGTAATTTAGGATTTTTAAATTATAGAAATAATCTTTTATAATATTAATAAAATTCTTATATATAAAGTATTTATTATAAAAATTAAACAAAAGTTTAGATTCGGATTTTAGATTCTTATTAAATAATTTATATAATATTTATATTAAGTAAATAAATATACTTATTATTATTAATATAATTTAAATACTTTTATAATTAATATCTATTTCATTCCTTTTTAATATAATTTCTATATATTAATTATTTATTATGAATTTAATATTTAATTATAGAAAATTTATAATTTTAAAAGTTTTTAAATTTTTTAATTCTTTTAAATTATATATTATTTTATTATTTTATATAAAACCCTTATAATAATAAATTATTATAATTAATAAATTAATTTCGTTAAATTTCTTTCTTTTTATTAATTTTAATTAAATATATAAAATTATTATTTTTTTAATAATATTTCATATAATCGATAATATTTATTTCTTTAATTTATAAAGCTATTTTATTCTGATTTTATTTAATATTCTTTTTAATAATAGATTTCTAAAAAGTTTTATTAATTATTTATATTTAATATAAATAGAAATTAAATCTATTAAATATAATTATATTATTTTTAATTTAATTTATTATTAATATTCTTTAATAAAATCTTTTATATATAATATTATCTAATTAATTAGATTTTATATTATTATTAATTATAAGTTTTCGATATTATATATTTTATAAAATTTCTTATAAGATTTTATTATTATATAACTTTTTTATATTTTTAGAATAAATTTATGTTATATAAAACGTTTTATATTATTATTTAATTTATTTAAAAAGGAAATTATTTAATTTTCATTAAATTTAATAAATTTAAAAAGGTTTTAAATCTTTTTATTATTATTAATAATATTAAATAATTTTTATTTATTATAAAAGGTTTAATTTATTAATTTAATATTTTAAAATTAAAATAGAATAATATATTAATTAATTTCTTTTTAATTTTTAATATATAATATATTTCTAAGAGAATATTATATTCTATTATTAAATAAAGAAAAATATGAAATTATTTATTTATTTCTTTTTTAATTATATATTTTCTAATCTTTAAGAAAATTATTATATTATTTATATATATAATTAAATAATAATATCGGTATTCTCTAATATTGATTAACTTATAACTATTAACGTTTATATTAATTATAAGGAAATAACTAATAATTAATACTAAAATACGATATACGATATAATTCATAATTATTTTAAGGAAACTTTGAAAATTAAATATATATCTAATTAATCGAATATATAATATTACTCTTATAATATATATATAATAAATATTCTTATATTAATAAAATAATAAAAGAAAATAATAGGAAACGTATAAGAATAATTAAAGTTCAATATTTCAATACTAATATAAAATATAATAATAATAATTTAATTATAACCTAAATAATAAGAAATAATTAAATAAAATAATCATAAAAGAAAAAATTCCTAATTATTAATAATCGGCTATTAATTATTAGAGATTATCCCTCTTTTAAAATTAAAGGATATTTTATTTATACTTTAATTTATAATATTAAATAGCTTATTTTTATAAACTCTTTTAATATTATTCTTAGTTTTAATTTTAATATTATATTTATAAGATTATATTTATTAATAATTTAAAGAATTTCTATAATCTTATCTCTTTTATATAATTCTTATAAGTATATAATATCGATTATTAATCTTTTTTTATTTATAATATTTAATTAAATTAAATAATTATAAAACGAATAAGAATCGATCATTATAATAAAAGGAATAATATTAACGAGAATTCTTTTTAAAGTTAATTTAACCTTAATTAATATATTTAATATTAGGCTTATTATATAAAATTTCAATATTAATACCGATTAAATAATACGTTTATATTTAATTAATATTTAATAAACAATATTTACTTTTAATTAAATCTTATTATTATTTATAAATGTCCTATTTATAAATATAATAATTAATTCTAATTAAGAGAAAACATCTTTATTATTAATAAATAAAGTATTTATAAATACGATTATTTTAAATTTATTAGGATTAAAATATTAAAAATTAAAACCTTTTTTCTTATTTTTTATTTATTATTCGAATCATTTATTAAAATCCTCTATATTTTAAATAAATAAATCTTTATTATTTTAAATAATAAAAGAAAGATTAAAAGATAATTCTAATTAGATTTTATATATTAATATATCCGTCTAAGGTATATTATTATATAAATTCCGTTATATAATTATTATTTTATAAGTTAATAAATTTAATCTTTTTATATTAACTTTCTTATATAAATGAAATATAATTAATATAATATTAAAAGAAAGTTCTATTAAATCTAATCAGGTTTTCAGAAATTAATTTAAAAAATAATTTTAATAAGAATTTTATTTTCTTTAATTTTATTTACTTTAATTCTTTAAAAGTATAACTTTTATAAAATATAATATCGTTAATTTATATATTAAATATAATAAAGATAAAGCTAAGAATAAAAAATAAATAAAGATTATATATTAATAATTTAAAGTTAAACTTTTTATAATAATAAATTTAATAAATATAAAATTAAAATATTCTAATTTTAAGAATATTATAAAAGGGTTTTATTATATAAAAGATTTTATTAAAAAAGAAATTAAATTCTTTTAAAATTTTAATAAAAAATTCATAGTTTAAAGGATTATTTAATTAAATATAAGCTTATAAAATATCTTTTAAGAAGATATTAAATTTATTAATATTTAAATAATATATAATAATACTTAAAAATAATCGTATATTAATCCTTTATATTATCGGCGATTTAATAAATATTATAATCTTCTTTCGATTATTAAACGTATAAATAATAAATCTTAATTTCTCGTATAATTTATTATTCTTATCTTATTTAATATTATTAATAAATCTTATTTCGTAAATATATTTATTAATTTCGGACTTATTAATAATAATAAAGATCTTCTTTTAAAGAAGGCTATTAATTTCTTTTTTATGATTTATAATAAAAGGTAATTATAAATTAATAATATTATTAGTTTTATAATAATAAAACGATTCCTTTTATATAATAATTTCTTTTTATATAAGATATATAATTATATTAGATAGGATTAAAGCTTTTCTAAACTATTTATAACCTTTTTTATTCTATAACGTTATAAGCTAAAAAGTATTATTATAAGTATTAATTATATTATATATAATTTCATTAAATTTTATTTTTTCTTTATTTAAGTTAATGAAATATTTTTTAATTAATATTAATTTAAAGTTTATAAAATCAAAAAGGAATTATATTATATATATTTCTTTTTTTATTATAAGTAATATTTATAATATTTTATTTTATTCCATTTTCTCTTTATAAATTAATATTAAAGAATTAATTAGAATATTATATAATTTATCGATTTAAAGTTTATTATATTATATAAGGGTATTTTATATTTAATATTATATTTATAAATAATATATTTCTTCTATTATTTTATTTATAACTTTTATACATTTAGAAATAGAAATTAAAGAATCTCTTATAATAAATTTAGGATATATATTATATATAAAAAAGGTAGAAATATAATTATTAGGGTTTATAATATTATTTATTACTTTTATAATTATTTATAAGATTAATTATAATATTGATTGATTGATTTCATTTATCGGTAAGCTAAAGAGCATGCGAAATTCTATCTAAATTACAAAGGAAAACCTTTTAAGGAATAAATTATAATATTATTATTAAAGTTTTATATAATTTAAACTCTTTATAAATAATATAAAAAGCTTTTTATAATAGTGTATAATATCTTTTAATAATCGAAATAAAGTAATAGGCTTTTATAAGAATAATTTTTATAAGAATTATTATATTTAAAGAAAGTTAATAGAATTCTTAGTTTATAAATTATATATTAATATTAATTATAAATATATCTAATAATCTTATATATATATTAATCTAATATATATAAATAATATCTTATATATATTAAATAAAGATATTATTAAAGAATCGTATTATTTAATATTATATAATTTCATTAATTAGATAAAGAATTAATTGATTTGTTTTATTTATATCTTTAATATAGAAAATATTAATAATAATATTATAATTCGGGTAATGTGAGAACGATATTCGTGGCACGCTTGGAAAGCATGGTGGAGGGGGTTTGAATGGCCTCATTTTTGAGCGTCATTGCGTTTCCCTTTCGCCCTATCGATAGAAGAATCAATCAATCAATCAATATTATAATTAAATTTATTAATAATAATATTATCGTAAAGAATAAATTTCAATTTATAAAGTATTTAACCGAATTTTTAATAATATTCGTAATATTTTATTAATTCTTCTAATATAGAATTTTCGAAGTTATATTTAATTTTATTAAGAATATTTATTAAGTATTAAATTAAAAGATAATCGAATCGATAATAAAACTATTTTAATTCTTTATATAAAAGAAAGCTTTTAAAGGAACTATTAATAATAGATATTATAAAAGCTAAAAATATTCTTTCTTATAATAAAAAAAGATACTTAAATTAATATATAATTAAAATTACGGAATCCTTTTTATATAATCGATTATATTAATTATTATAATAATAATCGATTTTATCGAGATGTTATAAATAGAAAAAGAAAGATATATTTTCTTTAATAACTTAAAATATAAATAGATTAATTAATATATTTATTTTTATAATTTCGATTACTTTTATATATTTAATTCCGAATTATATTAAATATTATCTTATAATTAATTCATCCAATTCGATATCTTAAAGTTTCTTTAAAATAAGAAATTATAAATAACTTATAATTAAATAATAAGATATTTTAATATTAATAAATATTCTTTAAAAGTATTCGGGTTTATAATAAATAATAAAGAAAAAAAGTTTTAAAGTATTATTATTAATATTATTAATATTATCTCTAAGAAATGAAATATCTTTAATTATTATATAAAGAATTATTTAATTTATAAATTTCTTATATAATTCGGCGTTATTAATATTATTAATAATCGTAATCGTAATATATTATATAAATAGTTCGGTTAATTAATAATCCATTTCTAATATCTTTTTTTAATAGAATTCTCTTTAAACTTATATAATTTAAAAGGGCTTTTCATTAAAAGATAATATTTCTTTCTTTTTATAATTTATAACTTCTTATATAAATATATAATTTAAAGAATTCTTATATCGATTCTATATTATTTTAATTTCCTTTTAATCCTTTTTCGAATATTTAAATATCTTATATCTTAATATCTTATATATATAATATCTTTTTATATTTATTTATAAAGAAAAAGATTATTAAAATAAGGAAGGTTATTAGTATAAAAGGGGTAATTATTAGAATTATTTTAATTAGAATATTAATTAATTATAAGATTACGAATTATTCTAATTCGAAATATAATAAATATAACTTATAATTAATATTTTAAGAAATATATTAATTATTAAATTTTTTGATTATTTTTATCTTTAATTATAATTTCTTATAAATACTTATAAATTATTATATAAACCGCTAAATATATTAGATAACTTTTAATATATATATATATTAACGCCGAAATTATTCTATAATTTATAAGAATTTTATTATATATTATAATTTTATTTTTATATTCTAATTAGAATTTATATTTAAGAGAAATTATTATATTTAAATAAGATTCGAGATATTATATAAGAGATATATCGGGATTATTTATAATAATTATATAAAGTTTAATGTTATTATAATTATTAAATAAATTTCTTTTAAATTTATTAATTTCGAAATATATATAAATTTCGATAATAAAAGTTTAAATCTTATTTAATAATATAACTTTATTTAATATATAATATTTTAAAACTCTTCTTTTAAATAATATAAGAAAAGCTTTAATTAAACTATTATATAGAATATTATTATATTAATAAGCATTCTTTTATAAGATAAATTTATATTTAAAATATTTATTTCTCTTTATATTATATTATAATTTATTTATATATAATTTCGTTAAATTATTAATTTTCTTCGTATATAATAAAGAATAATATTCTTAAAGGTTAAATTATAAAATATTAATAATTTTAAATATTGATTACTATTTTTTAATTTATAATAAAAATAATAAAAGGGATTTTTATTAATTATTTTAAATCGTTATTATTAAAGATATAAGTTTAGTTTATTATTATTATTATATTCTTATCCTTTATTATATTTTTACTTTTATTTTTAATAATATAAATAGAATTCCGATATTATAACGTTTTTCTTTAAAAAGGTTAAACTTAGAATTATAATTATTATAATATTTAATAGATTCTATTCTTTTAATAATATTTTAAATTATAATATTTATAAATTAAAGCTTTTTTTTAAAAGCTTTTCTTTTAATAGAATTTATTATTTATTAATACTTAAGTTCCTAATCGATAAAATCTATAAAAAACTCATATTTAATATCGAACCTTTAATTTATAAGCTAATATATTATCTCTTTATAAAGAATAGCTTTAACGTTAATAAATCCTTTAAGATTTATCATAATAATAATAATCGAATCTTTTAAATCTATTATTAAAATGTTAATTTAATCTCTTTAAACGTTAATATTAAATATATTAAATAATAGATTATTAATATTCGAAGATTCTTTTTTATTATTATTTAATTAAATTAATATCATAAATTAAGGTTCGAATTTATAAAGTTTATATAAATTAAATTAAATTAAATTGAATTAAATTGAATTAAATTAAGCTATATTATAAATAATTACTATTTTTAATAAGAATTTAATAATAGCTTTTTAAATATATATTGTTGAACGTGTGGTCACGTGCTTGGTTGCATTCACCTGTGTTACTAGCGCAGCGCACAGACCTTAGGCGGCTCCTTAAGAGCCTTCCAGCG
>QYAP01000127.1:0-76443 GCA_003988905.1 Hymenotorrendiella dingleyae
GGGGAGGGGGGAGGGGGGAGGGGATGGTTGTGGGATTATGGTAAAGGTGGAAGTAGTATTGTAGTGTGAGGATCTTTGGTTATGGTGCATTCTTGGAATGAAAAATTACTCCATAATTAGCGACATCAATTCATTGCATTCTACAACATTGTCCTGCGAAGTTGTGGAGATTCATAGGAGGTTTGATTTCATGGACGAAGTGTTATTCTCGATAGCTTACCCGGTTATGGAACCTACCCGAGATTGGCGGAGTAAATTTTCGGATAGATGGGAGAAGGTGTAAGTGTGGTAGGTTGGAAGTAAGTGCGGTAGGGTTTATGAATTTTGGGATATGGTAGGTGGTTATGGAGGAAATGCGAGGTTGTTGGGGGGGAGTTGATTTGAGATGATGGGTTGGAAGATGGGGAAAGGGGAGCACGTATAGCCAAACATCGTATCATTCGTCCTTTTCAATAGTGGATGTATTCGGGAATACAATCCCGTAGATAAATATACTACCAAAGAGAAGAAGTCTGCTCATCTTTTCGTCTCATAGCTTTTATCAAAGACTCGAGGAGTGAAAGTGACTTACCCCAGATCTGCTAGCACGGGGAGGCGATGATGGTATGATTTGATGGGATTTAGTCTTGGAAGTTCAAAGGAATCTTTACTTTGGCTGGATATTAGCGGAGATGAGAAGATGGCGATATACAATACAATAAAATCGCCCTCCAAAATTAGAGGACTAATAGTTCCTTAGGGAATAATATAAGTTCCGGTTTGGAATGTGTCTAGAGCCGACTTTCTTGCCTCGTTTAAATTGAATTCTCTTACTTCATCTAATATAAAACAAGCGATGAGATAGTTTTATGAACCAATTTATTCGGTTTTTATTTCCGCTTTATCCTTGTTAGCGCTCTGGGAGTGGAAACTGTACCCTAGTATACTGCATTATTGTATTCTCAAGAATAAGTTACTTTGACTTCGTATGTAAGTCCTTGTCTTTTGAGTAAGATGGAAGTGAAGAAAATGTTGGTAGAAAAAGATATCTTTGAAGAGTAAAAGGTGCTAGCAGATTGAATACAATTCGGTTGAGACGGTATTTTATTTACATGCTTCATCGTGTTCTGCTCTTCTGAATATTGGGATTTGCTATAACCTCTCTCTTACTTTGCAAACATGAAATTCAAACTAGAACTTTAACTTGATATTTATATTACGAAAGAACTTGTTGAGTTGATAGTAGAATTCCACTTTTTGGACAGGCAAGCTGCACCGGAAGATGCTAATATTACGGAATAATGAAAACATGAGATGGTCCCCATGTCAATTGAGGTTAAAAGGAAAGAAGGATCTCGATCTCGTTTTCAAAATCTCTTTTTTTATTCTAACCTCCATTATGCTACTATAGACATTTCATAGAGAATCGTATATATATTATGAAACCCGCGGCCGATTCTCCTCTCCCCTTTTTTGAATTCTAGTAGCGAACTAGTAAAAGTTTGCTTATTTTGAAAAGGATAGATAAGAATTAATAATAAATAAGGATTCTGGTGGGATATAAATGATCTATTTTTGGAGAATAGGAAAGGTTACGGGATTTTCTTGGGGAATATTAAGATTACAGGAAGAGAGGATAGCTTATTATGGTCTTGAGATATCATATTGACAAGACAACCTAGTCCGAAGTCTATACTGTAGGGTTGGAACACTTAAAGAAGCTCAACGTCCGCGAAACCCAAGACGGTCACGGTGTTGGAACTTTGAAATTCGTGGTGAGACTACAGTACATTACATTACATTGTTACGAAGTTCAGGAATGGCGTTTGGTCCTCGAAAATATTAATATTCCCGCTAGCTGGCCTGGTAGAATGAGGTTTGGGAGGGAGGGATGGGGAGTTTGATGGTGGGGGTTTTAGATTGGATTCTGGAGGAAGGACGTGAATGGTCTGGTCTTGGGGGAAGTTTTGTGAAAACTCTCTAATCTCTAGAAACCGAAAGAGATGGGATGGGAGATCTGTAGGATGGATGGAAGACTTGGATTGTTTCCACGTGCAAAGCTCGAAACCTAGGATGACAGTGGACTTCTAGGTGTGAATTACGAAGCTTAGAGTAGTTGGAGTACTAATCTAACACTGCTCTCTGCTCCCCTGAAGATCCACGGGTTTGCGCTAGCTGTAGTTCCATGCCAGCGCGACAGGATGACGATCTAGTCGACATCATGACAATGTACTCTGCATATCGAAACTCTGAAACACCAGTGTCAATTTCTAGTCTAATCTAATCTAGTCTATCTACCAATCCTCGCGCACTCCACCCCTTTCACAACAAGCCAACGGTGTTAATGTGACGTACAGCACCAGCTAACACTTCGACACCAAGACCCACGCCAGCACCAACGTCAACCATCCCAAACTTCAAACTGTACAGTAGATTGAGAGCGGTGTTCCGTCGCCCCTTTCTTTGGCACAAACTTGGCATCGCAGCTAAGTGGATGATCGCAATTGCCCATCCGCTTCGAAAGGAAAGGTCTAGATGCGCTAGAGGGTGGTGTGGTGATGTGGCCATCTAGTTGGCGTGAGGTGGTGCGCGCTAAATGGTAGTCGGGATCGCGACATCGAACATATTTGGCAGATAAAGAAGGACCACTTCGTGCTGGCGCTATCCTGCTACTACATTAGCAAAGAGAGACCGCCGCGTCGCAGAGTTCTGACGGAGGTATACTACGGAACGGTGATTTATGTCAAATTGATCGCTAGTCTGCGGGAGACGGTAGAAGATGAGCGATGGATAGGAGGCCGATGGATGTGTTGTTTGCCACTATTGTTAATTGGGTTGGTATTTCAAATATTTGCGAGTAGTGAGGTAGAGAGAGATCTGCGGAGTAGGTAGGTATTCTGAGCAGACGGTTAACTTAGGATGATAGTGTGAGAATTCGTTGTTTCGAGAGAGTAGGACCATTTTTTGGGCCTTGGAATGGTGTCAGCAGTCACGGGCTATGGGGGTTGTGTTATTACCCAGTGTTTGGTTTGGGTGTAGACATCCAATGTGTCAAAGCCCCCGAGAGCGTGAGCATGGTACGACTCACCACCATCTATCCAAGTCAGCCAATGCAAGGAATAGTTCGATCCCACAATACCACCGAGATCGAGCAGAGATTTGAGGTTCCTCCGTGTGGTGTTACAAGGGAAAATAGTTGGATATGTTGCCTCGCGAAGGAAGGCATTCTCGAACCGAAGTGCATCAATGTCTATTGCAGCTTTCATCGAGTCCAGTCATGCATCTGCTATTAAAAGTCAGGTCGGCGACATGGAAAAGCTATTACAGACCTTTTCCTGAATCCGAATCATCTCCTTCGGTCCATTCTCACTTCGTCTATTACCCCTTTCGGAAAACCAAACAACAGAACAGGTCCTTTTTCGTCTTGTCTCGCACAACGTGTCGGTGACGAAAGGTCAGTCTTAGACATGAGGTTTTTCTTCAGCACAGTCTCAGTTTGTGTTGAAGATGCTGAGAAAAAAGAGACAGATGCCGGAAAAGCGGTCAAGATATACAGGAGAAGTTGCACTTTTCTTGTTGGATATTGCTTTGTACAACAGCAGAGGGGTAGAGAATCAAATCCAATATTGGTTGCTAGCGGTCTTGACTCTCCAATCTCAAGAGAAACATCAAAAGACGGCCAATCATGGCATTGAACGCAATTCAACCTCGCTTCCATTATCGGAATTCATGGGATCGAGTTGTGAGCCTTACTTCCCCAAGCTCTCGTATTCCAGCCTTGCAGCAACTTCTCACTCCCATCCTCTTGTCCCTCTCAAAGTGAAGATTCTCGGGGGTCAATCCCGAGCAGCCTGTTGAGGCGGTGAGGCTTTTTAGTCTCCGATGTAGTGGCAAATCCAAGCAAGTTAACGCGGGATGGGCTGCCACGCCCTGCTGGTTAGAGCTACAGGGGTTCCACACGGTACCAAAAAGGGAATGAGATCTGAGAGAGAAAGTGAGGGGGAAGAAACCCAACTGCATGAAGAAAGGGTGGAGACGGCTACCTTGTGCGCAAGCATTTCCAAGGTAGGAGAAGCGTGTGATCCGGTGATAACCTCAGCTGTTGCTCATTAGCTGCTTGAAACTAGATATCCCATTTCTTTGGTAGCACAATCTCATTTGGCATCTATCCGCGTTGTCAGGTAGGTGATAGGATGAGGCTCTCTGGGGGGGAAAGAAAGCTGCCACCATCGAGGGGAAGAGGGTCGCTGATTGTAACCTTTTATGGCAATTTGACACTGATTTCTGAGCGATTTCTCATCAGAAGGCGAAACGATATTCATTTTGTGATTGCCATTTCAACCTCTCTATCCTGGATGGTACGAAGAGCATGATTGGTGGAATTGAGTCATTGTCGCAATCAACTTGAAGGAGTCGCGGTTTTTCTGGCCACCCAATTCTCAAAGACAAATTTGTCTTTGTGTTCAAGTATTCTGAGGTCCGAATCGCATGGTAGAGAATTCATTTGATTCCAATAAATTTGCAATTTATACGACATGAATTATTGCTTTGCTCCCCATGATATTGTAAGGTAGGGTTCAAGGGTGGGTCCTGCTTAACCATCCCACTGCATGCAGAGGACTTGAGGGGTGGTTTCTCAGGGGTTCAGCCTCCCATATTTTGATTGACGGGTAATATAGAGACGGCGGGTGGCAGAGAGTTTGAAGTGTTGCCGCTTATGGTGAAAATATCATCGTTTCGAACTTCTGTGTTTAGTCGTTGGACAAAAGGATTCCAGAGGCCCAGAAACACGCTTGTTGGAGAGCAATTCCGAATGATAGGTGCTGTGTCTTGCTTACTCGTCGCTAAAGAGCGCAAAGCTGACGAGTCTTGCTGTCTTATAAAGCGGCCTATTTATGGAAGTAGGGTAAGGGTGGTCACTGCATGACACACACCAAAGGGGACATGTTCCGAGTGGTTTTATATGGCTGAATCTTATCTGGATCAAGGTTTTGTGGATTGATCCACGCCTCGTGGACCATGCTCTTGTACACATGGGAGGCGCGTGAGGAGAACGCCGTCGGGCTCCCGTTTCCCATGCAACGACTGCTGAGAGGCCGATTTTGACCAGGAGAACATGCACGAAGCTCGAAGCTCACGTTCCCGCGTATTCATACTGTGCTAACTTTTCAGAGCCATGTCCTCCACGGCACAGGGTGCGGCTCTCGTGAACGGGAGGCGGAAAGCCGCCCCAGATGAATCTCGTTTGGGCGCTGCGAGGCTTCGGGTCAGACTGCACCCTGTTGGAAGGGCTGGAGTTCTTTTTTGGATCCAGCAAGTCGGACAAGAACCACGGCACAACGACGTGGGATAATTCGTCAACCATGTACGGGCATCATACGCACATGGTGCCATGTTTCCTCGAGACGTTTACGCTTCCGGAGAAATCGAGAAAAACAGACCCGCCGTGCTGGTAACTGATAGAGAGTTTGCAAAGGCGTGGGGGCCGGAGGTTTTCCCATCGTCGAGCAAAATCGGCGCGAGGGATTCGATACGGCAAAAGACTCTGACTCTGAGCAGACTCGCAGGATCATGGCATTGTATGTCGTGAATCGGGCGCCGTAATGATGACAGTAGATGGTCGGCAGCACGGTCTAGTGTGGAGAAAGTTGCTCTTTGCAGACTTGTGTTTTTCTGGATGGTGGGTAGAAGGATGAAAAGCAGACAAGGGGAGGAGGGAAGTGAGATTCATGCCTGAGGAGATCCGCATTGGTCCGTGGTTATGAAAGTGTACTCTCCGTACGAGACCGACCATCTGGTTTGAACTGAACGAATGAGGTAATATACGCGTTTAGTAAGCGGATTACTACAGCACCAGGGAAAGGCTAGCCAGTTGGTCATGATGCGTACCTTGACTCTCCTCTGGTTGGCTCATTCTGCGACCCAAAAAACCAACTTCACCAACGTCAAACGACTCGTCCAAAGCCAACTCCGTTTGGCTTCTAGAACTGACACCCCCACTTCCCACCAAAAACAACATGACCGACCGGGCATAAAACTCGTGGCAGCACAGCACATCTCTCGGCCCCAGCCGCTCCATGGGTGGGGATGAAGACGGAGTGGTGACCTGGATGGGTCTGCCCGCAGTGGAGTGAACCTGGAACCTCCTGAAGATCACGCTTTCTCCAGGTCACGGGGCTCATAGTGCTCTGTGCAGGGAATACGCCCAATCAGTACGAGTCTTGACCCCCGCTCCTATCCGCGACTCTCCTCCTGTTTTTGACCTTCATTCTCTTAGATATCCTGGTACAATGAGGGTCAAAATAACAGGGGCCTCAAATTCGGGAGAGGCTCATTCACGGAGGCTATTTCTCCCATTAACCTTAATTTTCTCCAATGGTCTGGCACAATGAGGTCAAAAACGGAAGAGGGGAGGTTCTAAACCAATTAATGCGATCCTTCAACAGACGTCCTCTTCCATTCTTCTCCTGCGCCATTTGCATCTGACGTCTTGCCTCGCTACGTACGTATGTACTTGACTTCTTCTTTGGTAGCGATATGTTTGTGCAACAACAGCACCACATTCCATGTCACACAACTTCAGCCCCCCCTTCTGCACAGGCTCTCTTCCGATCCCGGGTATTCGTGATAATGTTCCAAGCGTCAGACTTGGCGTGGGTGCCAGGAACCACGACTCTCAAAAATCAAATCCAAAATATTAGAGGTTCTGATATAGGCTGGGGTCAATTCGCCCGGTCTAGACCTTCAAAGTTTGAGATGGGGTTGAGGCTAGTTCACAACCGGACAAGTTAGACGATCATTCGCTTCGCTGCCCTGCATTTTTTTCATTCCAGTCTTTGGGGTATCCAGAATGCTTGATTTCCGCATGCAGCCTTTCGCCGGTTTCATCGCTTTTTTGATATCGTGACAATTCGCATTTGCTCCAGCGTGAGTAAGTATCGATGGAACCTCGCATTCAGAGCGAGGGCCTACCCTTACCCAGCTTGGGAGGGTCGAATTCGGTGTCTTACTGTACAAGTCGACCTTACTCAGCGGCTCCATATTGCTACTTTATGCGGAGGAATTGCTGAGCAAATTGAAATCCCCGAGTCTGAAAACACTCACTTTCGGGCCCCCCAGCTGAAGCGGCACGCAACGCAGCAAAAACATATTTATGGAATGAGAAAGCGAAAAGAAAAATGGTTTCATCCAGATTCATGTTGTTCCCGTCCAGGCGGGCATTCGACAATCGTTACCAGCTCCTTTAAGATTGGTAACGCAATGCTGCTATTCTTGACACGCGAGCTTTCAGCCCAGAGACATTTATCGGACGGATCAACATCAGAATAATAACTTCACGGGACAAACAATCGGAAGGGGGATCTTTAATATCGTTGCGTCAGTAGTGTGATTCAAGAATGACGCCCTTCGGTTTTTTTCTATGGTGGAATGTATCAATTCTTACCTGCATGCTCCGTATGGAAATCCAACCAACAACAGAAATCCTGGGGGTGCACCATTGAAAACAAGCTTATTCTGAGAAATTGCCTGGGTGCCATCCTGTACGGGCCCTGTTCGCTGCTTGTTGCTTGCTTTCTTCCACGGCTATGATATGCTGTACGAAATCGAGTACCAACCAGATGGGAAGCCCAAAACGCAGCCTTACATCGTAGTTGTCGTTCTCGCACTCTTCTGCGTAACTTCTGCGAGCCTTCTCCCCCCCCCTATGTAAAGATGTGGAAAATGATCGGTTGGGGTCCGGTACCGCGGGTGTGAAAATCGGAAGTCCTTTTTTTCGTTGGTGGGTCGATTTTAAACCCTGCACGAGTCCATACAACCCCTACGATTCCCAACGCCACAACACCGATTTACTTAGAGAAATCTTAAGTCCTGCGCGCACCAAAAAGGTAGGATATTTATTCCTAACCACCACCTTTTAGAATTTAGAAAAAAGGAGACGCACCCTAACCCTCAATATTTATCGGAGGGCTATACCCTATTTTATTTTTAAGTGTGTGTGTTGCGGAAGAGTCGCATAAGGGCCAGAGGCGTCTCGAGGGTCTTCGGCGCACAGCTGGCAGGGGGGAGAGCCTAAGCGAGGGGCAGAGTTGTGTGGTTGGTTGGGTTGGGTTGTAGGCGAGAATCGACCCACCTTCGAAAAAAAGGTTCCCGAAAATCGTCTGGCACCTCGCCGAACAAAATGCTTCAGTATCCAATCATCAGCCATCTCCCATCCCAACCCCTGAACTATCCTAGTTCATTGCGTCGTGGCAATCCCAGCGTAAATCCAGGATGTCGCTTCTTGCAGGATAGACCGCTTCTACAACGAGACTAGACCGGATTTCGACATATTGGCTGGTCATGGCTGCACACCTGCACGCCCGCACGCCCCTCACGGGAAACCCCACCGCCGCACTCGCCCATATTGTCGGGAGTTTCTTTTGCACCACCAAGTACTTGCACTTGCTTCTTTTCTGCAGCAGTGAAGAGATGGCGCATGCTTTCCTAACGCGAGTGAAAAACATTTGTCTTGCACTCTCGGTAACGGTCACCCAGCGGAGCCTCTCTCCTGGTGTTGTCGGCCTCTCCAAAAGTCCATACGAATGCCATATCAATCCAATACGACCCCTACACAACACCTCGTAAAGATGGCGGACCTGGCCAATAAGCTCACACGTGCCCTGGCTGGTCCGTGGGAAAATGGAAAATGGAATGGGTTCAGCATTCCTCCCCGACCCTCGTTCCTTGCCAGTGTGACAGAAGCCATTCCGGATGTGGCCATGGTGTGGCTACGGCTGAGCCTGTTGAGCGAGCATCCCGCGCGAGATGGAGGAGGGAGATGGAGGGAGATGGAGCTCTGGCGGCGACGGCGTCAAGCCAAGAAAAGCCTCTCGACCGCCATGGATTTACGGCTTGCATGGCCCGCATGAGCACCACTTCCACCAGCAGCCTCCTCCGTATGTACAGTATCTGCAGCATTCGACTGGCTCGAGGCCGCTTAGAGGGGGCCAAACGACGCGGTGCGACTCGAGGACCTTCTTTTTCTTTCCCAGCGGCGACAATCAGGAGGGATGAGGATGTGCCAAATGCAGGAATCGGGAAATAGTCTATGGCCCAGCCAGATTGGGGGGGGATCGATACAATATCGCATACACGCAAATTTGCTGCTGCTGAGGAGGTACAGTACGAGTACAGTAATACTTGAGCGGGGGGGGGGTTGTAGTAGGAGGAGGAAGCGGTATGTAATAGGTATGGTGAGGTATGATAGGGTATTAGGAGGGTAACTTTATTTGGTCTCTGCAGAGCGTCAAAAGATGATCAGAGTGACCCAAAGAGTGAGAAGAGCGCCGCTTGCAGTTAGTGTTCCCTCTCCCCTCGGAAAGCTCGCCAGTGCTTGTTAATTCCAATTCCCTATGCTATTAGGCTCGCTCTCTCCCTCCGGGGGCCACTGCCGTGGAGGCTGTAGCTCGCTGCGCTCGAAGGTACAGAAGGGTGTGGCTCGCTGAGGGTACAAAGGGAGGACGTGGTTGTATACTAGGTCCATAATTCCCTATACGTACTGTACGACGACAACCCTGAGTACGTAGGTACAGTACGTACCGAGTCCCGACCAAGTCTGACTTACCCAGGTGGGTAGGGAGGTGTCGAATTGCCAGACTGACTGGCATAGACTAGGCCGTGGGTGCTGAAGCTAGATGGGATGAATCGTACAGCAGCAATAATGTCTGTGTTCGGCACCGTATGCTTCCCTATTCGCACTTGAGTGAGGTTGCATACCTACCTCCAGTGCATGCTAAACATACAATACAAACAATACATTACATGCAAATGTTACGCGCACTCGCGTGCCGCTGCCCCCATGCCAGGCCAGATGGAGCAACAAGATTATCACTGCTGCTGCTGCTGCAAATGTCTTCGGGTGGAACAGTACATGATAGTGATAGTCATGTTGAATATTAATATCGAACAGGCATGGCATGGGAGGCATGGTCGGCGTGGTGGTGAGCCCCCCCTCGAGGACGCTACTGCCTCCTTCCCTACCTCTCCATCCCTCCCTCTTCCCTACCTCCCGGAAATGCCCATTCTTCCTCGCCGTCAAGGAGGCCAGTCGTAGTAGTCGTAGTCTCGCCAGCCAGCCGGGCCTCTGCCACACTCTTTTAGTCTCCCCTCCCCTCCCCTTCCCTTCCACTTCGCTCCACCCCCCATCAGCCCAGCAGATCATCGATCCCCCCATAGCGCGCACATGGTTTCTGCTCGCGGGTTAACCTTATACGCTAGTTCCCCTCCTTCTTCGTCCCGTCTGTGCTGAGCTCCTGCACCCAGGCCTGCTCCTAGGCTAGGCCCTGCTCCTTTTTCAGCCTGCCGATGCGTCTGCAGCTCTGCAGCTCAAGTTATATATCGAGGTGTATTTTCCCCCGGCGCGCCATCCACCTGATCGACATTCACGCTCCACATTCTTCGACGCCGTCGGCCAAAACAAGTAGAAACATACTCAGAGACGTACTCACTTCTAGAGCCAGCCAGCCGAACTGAACATTCGCAAAAGCCCCCGTGTGTCCGCCTTTGTGTGAATTTCCTCGCAAAGCTCACTCTTCAAAGAGCGCAAGTGAACACAGTCTGGCTTGCAACCGACCTCCTTGCCTTGCGCACGTCACTGTCCCCCCAGTGCTATTCACGTCCTGGAATTGACAAGCTCAATCTATAATGGAGACCACGAGCTTCACAGCTCGACGGTCGGCGGCCTCCAACTTACCGACCTTCTCACTTCCGCCTCCGGACCATCTCTCTGGAATGCACAAGTATCAACCATACCCACCAACCAGCTCATCGCAGCCAGTACCTTCCGTGAGCAGCGTTCCTACGCCTCCTGCGACCCTCCCCAACGAGAACAGTCCTTTGTCGAGTCTGAATAGTGGAAGTTCGGCAAGTTCAGCAGCGGGCGTACCTCCATATCAACAAATGCCTGGATTTTGGCCCACCCCGGCCCAACCAAACCCCTCCTATACCTACAGTTCCGCGCCGCCAATGACTGCAGCATATGCTCAACAGCAGCAGAATTACATGAATAACAACGGACGTCCATTGTATTCGCCTTCGATGAATTTCCAAAATAGGAACGCGAACTCCCCGGGAGGCGGAGATGGACTTCCTCACCTTTCATACGGAGACAGTCTTCCTCCATTCTCAACACCTATGAATTCGTCGGGTGGACAACAACAAAATTTACCTAATCTTGCGCCTCAACAACAGCAACAGCCGCAGCAATCCCAACAGCAACAGCAATCTGCGCCACAGCCTACACCTCAGCAAATGATGAGTTCGCAACCTTCATCGCAAGCTCCACATCAAGGGCCTATACATGCGTCGGAATATGGTGGAAGACCTCCACCAACGCCGACATATTATACCCCATCATCAACACCTCAACAGTCAACTTTTCCATCGTACACCCAGCAGTCGCCAACCCAGCAATCCCCCCCTAACTCATCTTCGGCTCCCGCTAATCGGATCTCGCCAGTCTCGGCCCCACAAGGTTACCAGCGGCCATTTTCTGGCTTCAATCTTCCCGCCATGAACGGACCGATCATGTCTAATATCCATAGTCCCGGAGGACAGATGGCTATGGTAGGAGGAATGAATATGCAATACCAACCACAACTAAGTGGGCCAATGTACGGACACCATCATCCAGGACAACAGCCACCGCAGAATGACCGGCCTTTCAAATGCGATCAATGCCCGCAATCGTTCAACAGAAATCATGATTTGAAGCGGCACAAGCGGATCCATTTGGCAGTAAAGCCATTCCCTTGTGGACATTGTGAAAAGAGCTTCTCGCGCAAGGACGCATTAAAGGTTTGTCTCCATCCCATTTTCGTGATCGCAGCTAGTAGAGGCAATTGCGTACCTGGAAACTTGATTCTGACTTGAATAATAGAGGCATGTCTTGGTTAAGGGTTGTGGGAAGAATCAAAACAGTACCACTGCAAATACCAGTGGCGGAAGCCAATCACCAATTGACAAGTCTGAAGTGATGAGCGATTCAACCGAAGGCCTCAGCCCTGAGATGAAAAAGGAGAAGCTTGTTTGATGGCTACCACTTGACGCAGTTTAACGGGCACAAAGCAAGTTATCACTGCGAAACTTTCTGGATTTTTCCAATATGTCGTCCTTGATATTAAGGTGTCGAAATCCCTCAAGGCCCAGGCAAATTATTGGACGACTCTCGATAACGTCGCTTTTTCGCATAGCTTAGGATAAGGGAATCTGGACGGATGGCGTACATTTAGGGGTGTCAAAAAAACGGCTGGGCATGCTTTCCAATACCTCATGGCGTTTTGGGGAAATTGGTTTTGAATTTTCCACATCTGCGGCAATGGGAAAAGAAACGAGCCGAACGGAAGACCGATGGTTATGTCTTTTTCATTTATTCTCCTCGCACGAATATAAACGGGGATGCTTGTTTGGTCTTTGCGAATGCGGGAAGGAGTTGGGTGACAGGTCCGAGGCGCGACTATATTTTTCTGGGACGGTTGGCACCCTTTTGGCAAAATAACAATTTGGGAGAACCATTTATTGTAATTTTCTCCCTCCTTCATCTTGTCAGTCCTTTCGGCTGAGTAATTCTGTTTCATGAGATGAAGGGGGAGATTTGGGAGGGCCATACGGGGTGTTGGGTGAAAGTGGATGGAAGGAAATACCTCTTCCACCGGCGGCGTCAAACGTTGTATCGATTTTTTTTTGATCTTGCGGCCGAAGCTTTCTTTCTCTCTCTCTTTTGCTTGCTCACTTGGGTTAATTTTGCTTTGCCATGCTTCTCTCGGACGGAAGGAAGATATCCGATGGATCTCTGTCATGGGGATGGGCCTATGATAGATTTATCGGTTCTTTGTATTTGTAGTATCATAGCGGAATGAAATGAAATGATAGGAAAGGGACTTGTGTGATGAATTGGTTTTTGGATGTGATGTGATTAAGGGAAGGGGGATAGGAAGGGGTAGAGATGGTATGTTTGATATTCAAAGGGAGAGACTGGTGGAATATTAGTGGTGATGGGGGAGAGAAAGAGGAGGTGATGGCAAATACTTTTGACGACGGGGAAACTGACTGGCTTTTATCAAAACGACGTTGACGTCCAAGACCATTTCCTTCTCCACTCACGAAACCAAACCACGCGCCGCGCGCTCAGTCAAACGTCAATTCCCACACCAAATCTCAGAACCATCCCCATCCCCATCCCCATGCCACACTGACCATGCATGCACTGCACACAAAAGAATTACATACACGATGCAACGCGGCGTTTTTCTGTGGCGTATCCTTTTATATTGTGGCTTGGGTGCTGGGCGTTGGGTCTGGTGGGGTTGTTCCGTAGGGCTGGGTGGCGGGGAATACCCACTTTGTGAATGAGGGATCCGGGGTTTGGGTGCGGGTTTGGGTGAATGAGGGATGATGGAAAATTGGGGGGAAGGGGAGAATGGGGATAGAGGAGTGATGGTTTGGTTAAGTGAGGGAAGCGTATCTTTTTCTGTTTTTCCTTTTCCTTTTCTTTTCTTGTGTTTGCGGAGGGGTGCATGGCACGTCACCTATTCACTGGAATCCTGCAGCGGGCATACCCGTCTGGCTATGCCAGAACCAGCCTCACCTCTCCTGTTCGGCTGTTCCTCTTCTTGTTCCATCACACAACCTCTCCTCAACTCGCTGTTCTTGATATTTGCGTGGTTACAGGGATCCACACAACTGCCGAGTGCCGGTATCCGTATGCAGGGGTCTCGCCGAGCCAAGTTCCAACAAACGGTTATCGTAGGGCTGGACTGGGCAGGGGAGGATGTCGTGGCTAAGTGTGTTCTGGTTGGGTACCGAGGAGCTGGGTGCGTGCGTGCATCGAGGGGAGATGTTTGTTAGAGTTTGGTTGGTTGGAGTGAAGTGTAGGAAAGGATTGGAATTTGTTGGTTAGTTAAATTCACTGCCTTATCTTGATACCAGATCTTCCATTCAATTGCCTATGTGGAGAAGACCACTGCTTGTGGATCTTGGTGATTTGAAAGAACAATAAGCTTGCTACCAGCAACATTGACCTGGCACAAAGCCCAAGTTTTCTCTGGCTTCCCAGTATGTTTTTGTCCTCTCCCTTTGCCCTATTCACTCTCAAGTCGTGGCAGGTCAATGGCGGGTATATTTCTTATCCTCTAATAATCATTCATCGTGCCCTGATTGAATAGAGAACACTATCTAGTCTGAACAGTGTTCCGAGGACAAAAACTATACCCTACCACCTAATACCGGTACGACTATTTCCTACCCCAACCTATATCAGAATGATAACCAACTTTTTCATGAGTTTCCGATGCCACGAGCGGGCTTGCACCAATAACCTCAGCTGTTTTTCACAGTATAAAAGGATTTCTACAACAAGAACCCAAGGTTTTTTGTTTACCTTGCAACGGCATCACAGCATTCAATTTCACCATCTCGTCCCCTGAAACACAGTACTACGATTTCAATGGCGTCCCCAGTCTACCCAATGGTGTCCCCTTCCCGCCAACATAGCCACTGCCAACTACGAGCACTGAGGCGGAGTCAGTCAAGCTTGATGGGATTAAGTGATGGGAATTCCTGATTTGGCTTTGTTGGATATTTTTTTCGAATTTCAATGTTCCAACACCCACCGTCCTAGCTTTCGCGTTGAGCTTAACTTCTTCAAGTGTTCCACCCTACAATACAGACTTCGAACTAGATTGTCTTATCAACGTTCATCTCAAGATAGAACCATAATAAACTCTCCTCTCATCTCTTACTATAATAATATTCCCCAAGAAAGAAAGTCCCACAACCTTTCCTACTCTCCAAGACCAGAACATTCATGTCCCGCCAAAATCACTCGCCATCAACTCCCATCTCATCCCTTCCAAAGCAAGCAAATTTTTCCAGCTACAATACTCGAATTCAAAAAGGGAAGAGGTCCAAGAGGAGAATCCGGGCCGTGGGTTTCACAGTACTGTGTACGATTTCTCTATGAATACCTATAGTAGCACAATGGAAGTTAGAATGAAAAAAGATATTTTGCAAAACAGGAGATCCGTTCTTTCCTTTTAACCTCAATTGATATCGGGGTCTCGTATTCCCATCATAACATCACTAAACTCCCCCAAGAAAACAACAGAAACAATCAAAACACCACAGTATCAAAGAATCCCCAAATCCATTTTGCAATGTCAATTATTAGGTAGCTAGGTTTAGCAAACTGCAGTCAGTACATACAGCCA
Source organism: Hymenotorrendiella dingleyae (assembly GCA_003988905.1). Lineage (NCBI taxonomy): Eukaryota > Fungi > Ascomycota > Leotiomycetes > Helotiales > Helotiaceae > Hymenotorrendiella > Hymenotorrendiella dingleyae. The sequence continues at coordinate 15,225 of QYAP01000127.1, forward strand.
AAGCAAATTCAATGTCCATGTCCCCATGCCATTACACCATTTTTGTACCCCATCCCATCCCATCCCATCCCAATCCCCTCTTACTCTTCTCTCCAAATTACTCTTTTCATCCTGGAATTTCCTATCCTGTTGTGTATCCTACAAATTAATTATTAAAAAACAAAAACCCCCACCTCCCCAAATGCAAAGCTATGCAGAATCGCTTGGAAAGAATTAGTGCAAATGGCCCCACGATGAGCTTTTGATGCAATCGAGAAGCAGAGGAAGCAACACCCAAGTCAACATTACACTCGTTTTGAAGGTAGCAGTACGGCTCGCAAGTTTGAAGCGAAACAAATTACCAGCGGCAATATCTGCGGGTGCAAATGTATCGATCAGACCCCTTCAAAGACCATTGAGCGTCTTAATCATCATCCTCTTCTTGCGTTCATCGCTGAGTAGCATCCCACGACACTTCAAAACGCTTTCCAATATGTCAACCACCTTCTGGAAACTGCTCGCGGCGCCTCTTTCTTGGGTGAATCGCGCGATGCTAAGGTGTGACTTTTTACCGTGTTCAATAACGGTCATCACCTCCGCGGCAAAGGAAACCTCCTTCATGTCAAAGTCTATAATGTCAGTATATCGCTGCCAGATGGGAGGAAATCCTTACAGTTCTTTGCAGCAACCTTGCCAAATATGATGTTTCTCTCTCTATCAACCTGAATATCCCGAATGCCGTATCGCTTCCATTCTTTGAGCGTAGTGGTGATCTCCTGCCGGGCTCTGCGCTTGTTGACAGAAAGGCATATGAATCTTGATGGTGGTTTGACATGAAACAGTTTGGCAAGCCAATTTTGTCGTGGTTCAATTTGTCGGGATCGTGGATCTTCATGATTTGCTACTAGTCCGGATTGTAAATGACGTTGCCCCTCGACGATTGAATTCTGCATACTGGAGTTGTCATCAAAAATGTCAAATGCTACAAAATTGTTAGCTTCAGAAACAAAAGTATATAGCCCAATTCAAAAACCTACGGCTAACAGTCATATCTGGCTTCGAATTTCGTCTTTTGAAAAGTTTGCGGAGGCTGAATCCCTTGCCCTTTGCGTTAACAGGCTGTGATGAAAGATGAGATTTTGTCGATGCATTATTGTTTGAGGAATGCGATGAAATTGGATCAACCCCCCCTTCTGGAATTCCCAAATCAACTTCTCCACTCTTCGAGTTTCGTCTGAACCAGCTAGATTTCTTTCTAATGATCGTACTAGAGCTACTGTCGTGCCCGTATGGGTCGTCGCGGTCGTTGGTATGATTCTCATCGATTCGTTCCAGGTCCTGAGCTGCAACATTGTAAAGCTGCCGAAGCTCAAGCGCAGATTTCTTTGGTCTACTCCGCTTGGCATCAATTTCAATATCGAACCCTCCACTCACCGTTTGCATGGTAGCTCCTTTAGAACTCTTCTTCCGGATAGTTAGTGGTGCTGGCGGCTTAACTAGACTTCCAGGAGATGATGGCTGTACAACTCGAATAGTATCTCGTAACTGAGAGTCAGGTTTTGAAATTTTATTATTTGGATAGTGTCGGTTGGCGGTTCTTGGTTCTGGTGCAGAAGCGACGCGGCTACTCTTAGCTCCATTTCGACGTGGGTATTCTGAGACTGCTCTGGACCCAAGCAATCTTCTAGGAGAAGCTTCTTCTGTGCGAGCCTCATATATCGATGGAAGTGGACGAGCTTGGGCGCGAGATTTAGCATCTATCGGTGCTGAAGTCACCCTGCGATCTGAATGGGTTTCTGGAGGGGATGTTGGCTTTATCAATCGATCGATGTGTGAGACCATACGGTCTAAATGGCCAGGTGAGCCATTAACCCCAGAGTTTCTCCTCAACTCCGCTTGTTTTCGATATTCAAGAAGTTCAATTTTGACAGACTCCGATCGAGATGGTGGTGGTGGGAGCGGACGAGTTTCCAGAGAGGCTCGCTTCAACTTTTGGCTGGGTACTTTAAGTGAAGTTGTCTCATGCTTTTTCTTGCCAATTGGATCAGAAGCACTTCGCATTCCTCCTGTAGACGCAGCTGCTCCAGCGGAGGCGTTATTCGTCCTGTTGAATGCTTCATCACAGTCTTTAGCGAGGCTACTGCTGAGTTGTCGCACGTCTTCTGTCCACAAGAAGCTTGTACGGCCAGGTTTTGGTACCGCAAGTAATGGCTGAGAAGCGGTTGCTTGTCCTTTTCTTGACCTGATATACCGTGGTGCAGACTTCACTTGGCGTGAATGATCGTTCGCTTCGTCGGATACTTGTTTTTCAGCCCATGCATCCTGGCGAGTGTCCGAGCCTATATTTCTCTGGCTTCCAGATGATCTGCCAAGATGATGCGAAAAGCTCACTCCGCCTCTGCGACCAACCGCCGCTCGCACATACGGGGTGCTGCCTCGGCTTCTAGTAGAGCTAGCCAGGGAACTTCGTGATGCATAACCTCTGGGAGGGATACGACTTTGTCTGCCTCGTTTAGTGGCGCTATTCATGGAAACTCGAGAAGAGACGCGAGGTTTTGGGGATGAATTGTTTTCTGCGACGCCATGATCATGATTGCGATGAATGGTAATTTTAGCTCGCTCCGCAGGTCGAATCGCATCAAGGTGCTGTGGTCTCGATGCTTTGAAGGGATCATAACTGCGTTCTGTTTCTGCAACGTTGCTAATGACGGTAAACCGAGAAACTTGTCGTCCGTGACCGTTAGACTTCAATTGAGAAAAATTACAGGTAGAATATGTTTTGGTCAAAGCAAGCGGTTTAACGTGATGATAATCACCCGAGGAGTATCCAAGGTCCGGTATATAGTTCTCCAGTTGTGTTTCTCGATATTTTAAAAGGAGAGTGTAGAAAAGCTTCTGGTCGTTGAGTCTATGCAGAGTCAGCTCATTTTCAAAGAGAGATTATTCTTAAGTTAGAGAAGATATTGATGGGCTTTCTATGTATGAGTATGACTTACTCTTCACTCAAAAGCGCCGCTATGAGTTGCTGCTCGGTGAATAGATGCCACAGCGATCTCATGTGTCGAAGCAGCTCCTTATTGATCTCGCTTCGGCGTGTAACAGGGCGAGGGCAGTCTTTGATGTTCGGGGATTGCGGATGGCTTCCCATGCCAAGGTCGTCCAAATAATCGTATTTTCTCACCACGGGATGTTTCCAAATCTGGTTCAAAGTAATTCGATCTCTTGGATTGGGTTGCAAAATCCTCCAAATGAGGTTCGCCGCATCTTCGCTGAACTCTGGAGCCATTTCGTACGAGCCTTCCCTAATTTTCGATAGAAGCGGAGGGAGCCACTCTTGGCCAGAACCTTCAACGTCAAAGGGCAATCTTCCTGCCAATGTAGCGTAGAGAATTACGCCCATGCTCCATATATCAACCTTATCACCTCGATAAGTCGAACCTCGAATTAACTCTGGCGCGGCATAGTGAGGGCTACCACATGAGGTTCTTAGCTTGTGATCTGGACTCTGATGCAATGCTGCCATGCCAAAGTCAGCAATTTTTATGCCCCCCTCCCTTGTCAATAAGATATTTTCGGGTTTCAAATCTCGATGGCAGATATTGAAGGAGTGACAATAACCAACGGCGCTGAGAATTTGTCGAAAGTATTTCATTGCTTCTTCCTCTTCCAATCTGCCTTTTGCCGTAATGTGTCCAAACAACTCTCCATTGTCAACAAACTCCAAAACAAGATAGCTAGGTGCAATTGGTTAGCTTTGCCATATTATTATAGACCCTAAACTTACATCTCAGTACGATTTTCCCAAATATCATACAGCTTCATGATGTTGGGATGTTGGATAAGTTTCATGATAGCAACCTCCCTTTCTATTCCTACGGGCATTCGTCGCGTGCCGTCCTCAGAGTATGGTACCTTGGCTTCTGCTCGCGTCAACGACTTGAGACTTCCAGCCTGTGACATCTGCGCGTTCTCTTTCTGAACAATCTTGACCGCAGCCTCCTGACCGGTGTATCCATGTCTAGCGAATCGTACTCTTGCCGTGGCTCCCTTGCCCAAGGTTTTGCCCAGTTTCCACGGACCAATAGTCTGTTTGATGCGATTGCTATCTGACGCGTTGGTCGAAGTTGTTGATATCGCCGAATTTCGATTTGATTCTGTGGTGGGATGCTCTTTAGATATGGCTGATAGGCGCGGGTTTGCAATACTGGAAGCGGGTGAGCTTTGTTGTTGTATATCACGCAGTGGAAAGCAATCCCCCTGCGACAGCGGAGATGGCGATGCTGGTTTGTGGACTTGCAGCAAACCATCGACTTTGCGACTTTCATGATGTGGCACTGGAAGAGGTTGTTGCACATTGTTGACTCTTCTAGTTGCTTCACCAAGAGGGGCCCGACGCGACGGTGGTCGAGGAGGTAGCGGGATTTGGTTGCTCATCGTGTATAGGCGAGGAGGGTCCGTTTTGAAGATGCTATAAAAGCATGGCCAAGTTCCTTAGCCAGTAACGCGTCCAGTCAGTCCAAAGGACGTCGTGGACCTGCTACAATGCTGAAGATAGAAAGGCCCTCAAGAGAGCTGCGGCGCACGTGTTGGGCCGCTCAAGTTAGAGAAGAAGGGCTTGAGGGTTCTGGATGCATTAGCTAGAGAATATGAGATTGGGATGCGAAGCGTGTCGCGAAGTGTATGGGCGGAATGGGAAGTTACGAACCTGGAACAATAATCTTCTTTGGCGCGGGAAGGTAGGAAAAAAACGAAGGTGTTGCGCGTGAGGCAAAGAAGTGAATTAGAGATCAATTTGCAATGCAAAGCTGCGGTACAGTCTCGAATGCGCGCCCTGGAGAAGTGTGGTGGTGGAATGAGACAAAGTGGGTGGAGCGGGTTTGTTGATACCAATTCCTCGTGTGGAATGGGGAATGGGTCAACGACAGTGCTGCACTGACCTTTGGTACATGCGACTGGCCAATGGACAAGCAGACCTCGCTAAGGTGAATTCGGTTGATATAGGGAGGAGCTTCGGGGTAGATAGTAACGATCTTAATATAGCATTCACTCATTCTTTTGTTTCTTTGAGATGTCTACACCTCTTGGCTGTTGAGCTGCAGAGACTAAATTCACAGCCATTTGCTAAGAGGACGTGCTATGCACAAAGCATCAAATTGACATTGGAATGGCAAGAGCGATGTTGTGCACCTAACTTCCATTACTGGGATAATGGAAATCTCAGTACAACTAATCAAGGAAAGTAGACAACCTGGAACCTTAAAATCATCTCACAAACCTCCAACTTTTCAGGACAAGTCCCCCGGACCCCGGTCTCCCCCGGATACAGACTGCTACCAAACCTGCAACGCTCTTTGGCTAAGTTTGGTGAATGCTGAGAGCGGTCTCTGGTTCTTTGTCTCTTGACCTTTGAACCTCTTGACCTCGACCTCGACCTCGACCTCGACTTCAACCCCGACTTCATCCTCACCTTTTGGCACCTGCGCATTCTCAATACAACACCTAGGATAAAGTACTACCAGCGCTTGTACTGTTTACCTACCTAGGTAGGTACCTAGGTACTTCACTCTACTCCTTCAAACCCGGTCGCCACGCCGGTGCAATCGCGGAAAATCGACAACCCACGAGGGCTCACGCTTCATCCACGACCTGGGGGACGAATCTGCTGCAATTGAGTTGTACCAACACACAGGGGCAGCAATTAATGCGTCTGGATAGAGGAGGTTCGATGAAATCTGGTTGACGTATTGTGCATCTTCTGACCTGTTTGTTGGTCGAGGTTGTAGTTGCCAGACCCCACTTCTTGAACCTTATTTCCGAGACGCGAGCACGTGAGCAGCGCGCGTCGCGTTCAAGGTTCACGTCTCCCTCCAACTTCAACTTCATCTTCCGAGCCCCAGAGCCCCCTGTACAACAACCACAAGCACGACGGGAATTGGCAATTGTCGACATGTCTTCTCCTTCGCAGGAACCAAGCTCTCATCGCCGTCGAAGATCACAAATGGAAGTCGACAACGACGATGATGCCGAATCGCAAGGCTCAGCATCTCCAGATGCTACGAAACGCGCTCGCACCGGCGGGCAGCAAACCCAGCTCGCGTCACGACAGCGTGGCTCCCTCAACGAAGGTGACGACGACGACGAAAATGATGAAGATGATAACGCCAATGGCGCCCATGCTGATACATTCCAGCCTGGCGCTATCGTTCGAGTCAAACTTACGAACTTCGTCACATACTCGAGCGCCGAATTCTTCCCTGGACCAAATCTCAACATGGTCATCGGGCCAAATGGAACGGGGAAAAGCTCTCTGGTGTGTGCTATATGCCTTGGCCTTGGGTATCATCCGAGGCATCTTGGTCGAGCTGGAGAGGTCGGAGAGTTCGTGAAGCGTGGTTCGAAGGATGCGTATGTCGAAATTGAGTTACAACGAAAAGCAAACGAACCTAGCAATCATGTGGTTCGCCTAAAGATTGTAAAGGCTGGGGATAAGTGCGAATTTTGGTTAAACGGAAAAAAGACTAGTAAAAGCGCCGTTATGCAGAAGGGAAAAGATTTCAACATACAAGTCGATAACCTATGCCAATTTCTACCCCAAGATAAGGTCTCGAATTTCTCCGATCTGTCACCGGTCGAACTCCTCGTACAAACTCAACGCGCCGCAGCACCTCCTGAAATGCTTGCGCAACACGAGAAGCTCAAGAAGTATGAGAGAACCCAGAAGCAGCATGAACAACAGAATGAAACGGATCGCGAAACACTAGCAACTCTCGAAAGCCGGCAAGAGAATCTACGTGCGGACGTCGCGCGACTTGAAGAGCGTAATGAAATCCTGGGGAAAATTGACCTACTTAACAAATCAATTCCCTTCGTTGAGTACCGGCTTGCCCGTCTGCAGCATGCTGAATTCAAAAAGAGAAAGAAGGACGCACAAGACCGCCTCAAAAAACTGGAGGCGAGCCTGGCGCCTACCATGCAGTTAATCGGAAATAAGGAGGAGTATCAGAAACGAATCACGATTGCTAAGAATGCCCGGAAAACTGCCGTCGCTGTCGTTGAACGGGAGGCGGAAGATTTGTCCAAGAAACTTGAAGGCCTTGACGACCAACTGGCTCAAGCTAATGCTTCGATTGAGGCAGATCAAGATTCCATAAAGAAAAGAAAGCAAGAGCGACAGTCTCTCCAACGCAGGATTACTGAACAGAAGGGAAAACTCAACGAGCCTCCTGCTGAATTTGATTCTTTTGCGTGGAATGAACGATCAGTAAGTTCCTAAGTAACTCATCCCTTCTTTACCAATAGACTAACAATATCTAGAAAGTCCCAGAGCGCCAACTCAAATCAAACGAAGAAGAGATTGATGGTTTAAAGGAACAGATAGCGGCTTCCCTAGAACGAGGCAAGGTGCTCCAAGCCGAGCGCGGCACAGCCAATCAAGAGCTTCGTGCACTAGACACTCAGGAGGGCCAGCAGATGAACAAACTCGAGAACTTCAACCCACAGGCCGCAAAAGCATGGAGGTGGGTTCAGGAACATGCTCGAGAGTTTGAAAAAGAGATCTATGGACCACCTTTGATTACTTGTTCTGTCAAGGATCCCAGGTACACTGCTGCCATGGAAACCCTATTCGGCCAAGGAGACTACGCCGCCATAACTGCTCAGACGAAAGCTGACAACAAAAAGCTGACAAAGATTCTCTTTGATGAGATGAATTTCAACACCTTCCCGGTGAGGATGATTGACGCCGACTCTCCAGTAGTGGGGAGTCAGGTGTCCCGGGAGTACTTGAATCAATTGGGTCTGGATGGCATGGCATTGGACTTCCTCGATGGCCCCGAGAGGTTATTGGCCTACTTTTCTGCGAGACTTAGCAGAACTGCAATTTCATCCAAGGAAATCAGTGATGCTCAATTCGAAACGATGCATAGAGACGGCAAACTAAACCAGTTTATCTGTGACAAAACTTCATACAAAATCTCACGACGAGCCGAATATGGGGCACAGGCCGTTTCCACATCTACAACCACTATCAGAGAAGCTACGCACTGGGTTGATCAACCCGTCGATACCTCTGTGCGGAATAATCTTCAGGCTAGATATGATTCTCTTAATGCCCAGTACGATGAGCTGAAGTCCCAACACCAACTTCTTGTAGAAAAGAGGAAAGAATTGGTTTCCCAAAACATTGAATTAACAAAGGAAATTGTAAGGCAATCCTTAATACTATGATATTCTTGCTTACATGTACACGCAGGCCGAAATCAAAAGACAGAAAGGTGTACTTCAACAAGAACTTAACTCGTATAAAGCCCTTCCGGACAAGATTAGTAAGTGATTTTATTTTACACCAACTAGTTATTCCACACTGACACAGTACAGGAATCGATGAAGAAAAGTTGAAGGCCGTGGACGATAGGGATACTGAAAACCGTGCAAGCATCAAGAAGTCCAAGACTTCGCAAGACAGGATAGTTCTCAGCAAAGTCAAGGCCCAATTTGCGTACAAAGACCTTGTTAGCAAGATTCGGGCCTCTCACCAGGACCTTCTGGAAGCGGAGATCAGACTTGTCGAGGCCACGTCAGATGTGGAGGCGCTCAAGCAACGGAACCAAGAGACGGAGGAGCGCTTGGCCACGGAGCGCCAAAGAGTTATAGACTTTACAAGGGAGGCAAAAATTAAGACGGACAAGGCCAGGGAAGCGTTGGAAGTTTGCCAGGCAATTCTGGCGGAAGAGTCGTCTCCTGAAAAGAGAGAATATTTCGAAAAGAACCTACCCGAAGATTTGACGAAAGAACAGCTCGAAGGCGAAATCGATACTGAACAGTCTAAACTCGAATTTGCTCATGCTAACAACCCCAACGCAATTCGCGATTTCAATAACCGAGAGGAACAAATTGAGAAGCTGAAGCAGAAGATTGATGGCGTTGAGAAAACGCTTGAGAAGGCGAAAGAAAGGATAATCGAGATTCGAGCACAATGGGAACCTGAGCTCGACGAACTTGTTGCAACCATCAGTACAGCATTTGCCCATAACTTTGAGCAGATTGGCTGTGCTGGTGAGGTCGGTATCCGCAAAGATGATGATTTTAATAACTGGGCAATTGAGATCAAAGTCAAATTTAGGTAAGTTCGAGCTCTGATAAACTACTAGATTTTCACTAATTTACTTATTAGGGAGGGCCCGGACGAATCGCTCCAGATTCTTGATCGGCACCGTCAGTCGGGTGGAGAGAGGTCGGTCTCCACGATCTTTTACCTCATGTCTCTCCAAGCATTAGCCAAAGCACCATTCCGAGTTGTCGACGAGATCAACCAAGGCATGGACCCACGTAATGAGCGAATGGTACACGAGCGTATGGTTGAAATTGCCTGCAAGGAGCATACGAGCCAGTATTTCCTAATCACTCCCAAACTGCTTACCGGTCTTCGATACGATCCACGAATGAAAGTCTTGTGTATCGCCTCTGGGGAATACATGCCGAACGACTACAGAAATCTGGATATCAATAAGATTGTCAACATCAGAAGAGGGATTATGGCGGGATGACTTACATGAATTGATAGGTTTTAGGGGAGGGGGCGCAAAAAGTGATTTTTTGGGAGGCATGTACGCGCACAATGTATTTTATGCGAGGGTGGTATTGGTCGGTTTGGGATGGCGGGTTTCGTTTGCCTTTTAGGTGGGCTTTTATTCAGCTGTAGGTGCGCACGAATCAGAAGAGTTGATGAATGATGAGTTGCGGTTTCCTTTGGCTGAAGAGGCAATATCATGTTTAAGTATGTAGTAATCTGACTTGCTTGATCGTCCTACAAAGTGTTCCCATATGCAAATGTGATTTGTAAAAAAAACCCTTAACAAACGTGCAGCTTTCCTCATAAATGATCGGCAAGTAAACAACAGCAATCTACAAGACCGTCCCATCTCCCATAAATAAGTTTGTCAGTTCCCCGAATGGGGAGCTTGACAGGAAAAAGAAGAAAGAGAAAGGCTCACAGACGATTCAGGAACCCAGGGAGAAAGACGATTGATGTACGAGTAAAACATTATGATTTCTCTCACGGCGGATGAATTCATCCCATCCTACGACACCACACCCCATCACACACTTCAGCCCATTTCTTCAAACATAACTCTCAAACCATCAAAGCCTCCATCTTGACCTGCATCTCACTAAATATCTTAATCGCCTGTTACAGAAAAAGAGTTAGCATCTTCAATACAGTATGCACCATTTCCTACCAGGGCTAGCACCCTCCCCAAATCCCCGATCGCCGCAAAAAAAGACGTAGAAAGGGTAAAGGAAATAAACTCACATCCTCCAACTTCCTCCTCCCTTCGCCCCCCTCACCCCCCGCAAACTCCCTCTTCCACACCCCCTCATCACCCCCAACCTCCGCCCTTCCCCCAGCCGGACTCCAAGCCTCCAAGCCCTTCCTCTCTTGTTCAAAAAGACTCGTTACGTTATTACCTGCCGCAGGAGTATCCACCAACTGTCTCAACAAACCCGGAGAGATGGTAATATGGTGTACACCTGCGAGTTCCAAAATCTCCGTAGTGGAGGTTAGGGAGGCCGGGAGGACTTTGGTTTTTGTGTAGGCGTGGGATTCGTAGTAGCGTTGGGCGCGGACGCAGAAGAGTTGGGCTTTGTTTGGGTCGGTGAAGCTAAGTTTTAGTGGTTAGTAATCGATGGCATTACGGGGTCTTTTTCTTGTATGGAGGGATGGAAGGGAGAAGGAGAACTTACGAAGGGTCGAAATGTACTCGAAGTTCGTTGACATACGGCGCGATATAGGTGCAACCAACCTCTGCTGCAAGAGCCGCTTGTTCCATCACAAATAGCGTGGTAGCCAACGTGGTGATTCCTTTTGCTTCGAGGACTTTGCACGCTTGCAGGCCTTCCCAGGTACTTGGGATCTTGATACAAACACGTTTATTGTCAAAACTTGGGTCAATGGTCTTGAACAGAGTTACGATTCCTGAACGCGTGTTAGCTTGTTGAAGTACAAATCAGGTAGAGGAACTTACGTTCTGCATTCTTGATAGTCTTCGCCGTATCATATGAATGAATGGGATTCGTCTGGATATGCACGAAACCTGTGATGTACTTGGAGATTCGTAGTTGGAGTTTGATCATCTGTTGATTGGATCTTAGCCTTTAAATTCTCATTTTCATCTTCATCTTTCCTCTCCAAATGCTCGCGCAGGCAAAAAAAAAAAACACTTACAGCAATCTCACCAGCCAACTCTTTCTCCCCAATCTCAGGATACGACGCACCAATCTCCTTACTCAAATCCACCGCCTCCCGAATCAAGCCCTCATGAATAGGTCTGACGAGTTCGCCATATGCGATTGCCTATTCACGCAAACCAAAAAATGTGATCAGCACTCTTCATCTTACGCCAAAAGTAATAATCATCAAGGTAGAAAGATGTCTTATTGCGGCACCTTATCAAACAGGGGGGGTTATTTTTCACTTACTTGATTCGAAGTACAATCGACAAACGGACCAAGGCTCTTCGGAACTGTGATTTCATTGCCTGGTCAGCAACGCCGCAATAATATCAGGAAAGTACGCCTGTTCTTGCTCATACCTTCAACATCCATAGTATCGCAATCTACAATCGTCTTCGTCCTCAACAAATCCAACAACGATTGTGGCGCCATAACGACCTCGTTCCTTGCCGAATTTCTTCTTTTCCTTTCACTCTTCTTTAAATTTCGTTCGAATTCCGACAGATTTGAAATATTAACTTATCAGAAGAACTGCTCAAATGAAGTTGCTCAGTTTTATTCTCTCAATTTTGTGTGCCCTGAGAAGTATCGGAGTCTTGTCGAGGAAGCTACTATGGGGAAGACTTCTCCGCCAAAAGCCGACCGAAAGTATCAGTTCGGTGCCAATAATACGTATTTCCCAGTAACCAAGGAAGGAACGATTTATACTTCCAAGAGGTATGGAACGATATCTGCAAACAGAAAACAATCACTTGATGCCATAGGAAACATTGCCATCGTGACATGCCGCATGCATGCACATGGGCGGGTACCTAGCATTACCCCGTCTTTGAAGCCCCTCGCCCCTCCCCCACCTACTCCAAAGGAAGGTCTCCCGACTGAACCTTAGCCTATCTTATCAATCGGTCCCCAATTCGCGGATAGCCTCGGAAGACCTGCCCTGTTTGATAGGAAACAAGCACTGCTGCATAGATGCACATTTAGACAAGAGAAATAATAAAAGGGATCATGCTTACCCGACGGAGGATTGCCGGGTTCCAAGAACCCGTAGTTTTCTTGTTTACAAGAAAATAGAAGGACGTCACTCACCGCATTCCCCCAACCACGGATCCGATGCACGGGATTTAGCAGAATGGCAGAGGCATCGGGACTTACAGAGCTGAAGCTCAGCTTGCTCTTCCACCGCTTTTCCGCATCCTTGAACAGTTTCCCTGATAGCAAGACGTTTTGACTTGCGCATCGTGGTGGAGTTTGGTAACTATGTTTGCTTGGAGCCCGGGAGAATGAGCACCATGGTCTCTATTGGCTGCCTTCCAGACGACAACCCATTCCAAAACGCAAGCCGATGCTCAATTGCGCATGGGATTTCTCTTCCAATGAATGGACTCTATAGGCCGCTTTCACAGCCACGAACTTGTGCTGAGCGCATTGGAATTTCATTTCCAATAAACCATCCCATCCATCAGCCTCCTAGCCGTTCGAAAAACTGTAGCGTCCTTCAAACTTCCACTCTCATCAAACGTAGCGCCCACCATGATTTTCCCCGTCGGGTGACCTAACGTAATCCCATCCTGATCAACGCGTTTGTCCGCGGCCACGCTATGGACAACTGACCCTTCGATATTTGCCGCAGCAGCGATAGCGAGAGATACCGTGATGGGAACTGCTCTATGAGGCTGACCCACCGATAAAGCTCTGACTACGAGGTCTATTGAGTTGTTCTGGATATTCTCGCCCGAGAGTAGAGGATGTGAGGTAGATTTCGAAACCATTGCAATTTTAGGGATAGAAGCCGGAGCAGACGCTTCGTCCTTGCTCAATCCCATAGCAACCGAGGCCTTCTGACGAATTGCTTCGAGTCTTGAGAGGAGCGTAGGATGGGAATCGACAGCATCGGGTAATATCGTCCCCTCGATCCCCAAATCCTCGGCTCGTACGAAGACAGCCGGATTCGAGACATCAATACAAGTCACCTCAACGCCATCAAAGACGTCGGTGACATTCCCTGTCGGCAGCATCTCTCCAGTTTTCGAACCCCTACAGCAACTGGTCAGCCATCATGCCAGAACAATCGATACAACATGCCAAATTACGCAGGATTTATAAACGCCAACTCGATCCTCGCCGCCGTCCCAGCCACACCATCAATAGCAAAATTGCCACTACTCGCAGCTTCTCCTTGACGAACGCAAAACGTAGAATGAATAATTTTCCCCGTATTGGTATTATGTATCCGCACCGTAGCATCACCTACGTCCCCCTTCCGCACAAGCACAAAATCCGCCAACCCATAATCCACCGCAAACGGCCCAATTGCACTCGTCATATTCCCACAGTTACTCGAGTAATCCACATCGTCATTCTTCACTCCAACAGCCGCAAACGTATAATCGACATCCGCCTCAGGATGATTCGACTTGCCCACCACGCAGACCTTTGAAAGACTCGATATCCCGCCGCCCAGGCCGTCGAGCTGGCGACCGTTGGGGTCGGGAGAACCGATGACCCCGCGGAAGATCGGAGCCCATTCCTCGCGATCGCGTGGCAGATCTATCTTTTTGAAGATGATGGCTCGAGATGTGCCGCCGCGGTAGTAGGCCGCCGGTAGTCGATTTGGTATACGATAGACGGAGGTAAAGAGCGGGTGTCGTGTGAGTTTGGACATTGTGCGTTACATGACGATTGGGAAGGCTGGTTGTCGTCTCGACATAATATGGTTTCCGGGTTTCTATCAGATATCAGATTGGGACTGTGAGACCTGGATGGTTGACATGGATCAGTCTAGCCGAGGTTCCCAAGGAGCTTTTTTTTTTGGCCAAGTCCCTGCACAGGGTAAGCGAACGAGAATAACCCAGGGGGAAACGACTTCGAATAAGTCTCTCAAATTACCTAGTATGAAAAAAGTCCTTTAGTTATTCATACAGTACTACTAAATCTTCGGAATTACACCCTCCCAGATAATCCAAAGAGAATACCGGTATAATTTGAGCAGTTTTAATCAGTAAACCACAGACTATTAGAAAACGCGCGAAGAAGTCTCAGCAGTGTAAGCGAATTGTGGTAGATGAAAAAAGGGTCCCTAAAGAAGGAATAGGATTTTCTACATCGTAGGCAAGATATGATAAATCAAGGTACTTATTGCAAGGGAAATGAAGAGATGACTACAACTATATATCCAGCGTAAATATAATTAATAGTGCTTTATTTTTATCTAATCCGCTCTATTCCTTCACGCTCTATACAAGACGGATCAAGCATATACAGCTCTCTTCAATCCAATCCCAGGAAATCCATACCGAATTCGCTCCTGACCATTAACCTGAGTGTCAGAACCCCTTCTTTTCCCAAACTCCCATATGCACCAGCAAGCAGTTCATGCCATATCATGTCGAACCAACTCCGCACGACGCGCCGATGCAAACCCAACCGTACTCCAGTGCCTCACCCCCGTCCATATGTATATTTGGTGCCCCCAAATAGAGGAATACCTATGTATAACGCTCCGATCGACCTAGGTCGATCCGCCATCTTGAGATCTTCATGTGTTCATCCATGTCAGGATCGCAAGGAACCAGGCCATCAAAAAGAACGTCACAAACCCCGCCCCAATCCTGCCCGCTCGTGTGGCCCCCTTATCATCCAACAACCCCGTCGTCCCCTTCGTCCCCGCTGCACTATTCCCCGCACTCGTTCCTCCCGTCATATTCGTAAAGGGCGCGCGGGTGCTCCCAATGAGATTACTCTGTATAACCTCCAAAGCCGCCATTTGCTGCCCAACTCCGTACGTGCCATCCCACGTCGCTCCTGCCGTCCACTTCATACCACACGTCCTCCCATTATCACCACCACTACACTGTGCAGCGGCGCCTTCAGCGCTAGGTCTCAAAAGAGCCATGACAGGGTCGTAGATAAAAGGTGCGGCTTTGGTGGAGGCGGCCATCCAACGGGCGAGGTAGGCTTTGAAGGATTGCTGGTCGACGTTGCATTTGTTGATGTTTTCGCAGGCGACTTCGTACATGATGTTGTCTTGGAAAAAGATCTCGGTTGCGGCGGTGAGGATGCTCTGGACTCGTCCTTGCCAGAGCGCGGAGCCGTTTGTGTGATTATACATTGTCGCTGCGCCGTGGAGCATGACCCCGGCGTTATAAGACCATTGGATCCTGTTTAGTTGTGTGCAATTTATAGTGTCATCGGAACCGTCATAAACATAGTAATTATCACTACGCCATTGTTAGCTCAAATCGCTATATAAAAATAGACAAAAGTACGAGGAAGTTAGTTAGCGACGAGGTAACTGAAAAGGCTTTTGGCGGAGCAAAGAAAATGAGATATTATCCTTACTCTACAAGATCGATAGATCGCATCCAGTCCCAACTTTTCTCAGCCCATTCCGCATAAGTATCGTTACCAGTATATTTCGCCAGGCGTGAGGCCATATTGAAGAAACATCCATTGGAAATCGCGTTTTTGTAATTGTAGCCGTTATTGAAAGGAAAAACCTGCCATCGGAGGCCTCCAGCACATGATGATGTATCCCATCGAGCCGCCTGCGTATTAAACACGGCTTGAGCAAGGGCAAGCCATTGTGGTTGACCTGCTGGAGGATTTGGAAAGTTGACTTCTGCCGCCGACATTGCTGCAAGTCCCCAAAAAGATTGATCGTCATTTCCCGTGGTTTTTGTTTGGTTAGGAGTCATGTAGTCCTGGTTAGGGCCGACTTGCCAGAGCATCGCTTGGGTCGTCACATCGTTATATGAAGGGTCTCCTGTGTAATACCAATAATCGATCAACGCTCCAAACATAGCCCCAGCTTCCCACCAATAATATGGCGCAGGCAGATTTCCGGGAATGTCTCCTGTATGATTACCGGTATAGTAAAGCATCATATCGTAGGCTACAGTGCTTGCCACCGATTTTATCGAGTCTGAAATGAAATAAGCATTGTACAGTAAGCGAACGGAGGCTTAATCATACCTGCAGAGTTGAGATCGAGGGCAATGGCTTCTGCGACCTGGCTCCTATCCAGGATCGCCGTGGCCGCGACCAAAATCCGCAATAACCTCATTGTTACCGGACGAAGATGGGATTGAACGACGACAAAGTGGAACGATAGTAATGTTGAAATCCGCCGGCAGCCAGAATCTACCCAAAAGCTTTGTGGGTAGCCTCAACCGTCCACCTCGGACTAGTGGTAAAAATTCGACCTTTCGGACGCCAAAATGTACTTTCTTCAACCAATGACCGTCCCGATTCCCACATGCCCCTAGAATGGTTGATTGCGGAGGAGAGACGTCATGTACATGCCGGATTATGCGCCTTGGAAACGGTGAAATAGAACGAAAGAAAGTCTCCAAAAACGAGTGAACTATTGCGCTGAAGAGTTGGATAGTTGGACAATTAAGATATCGGGAAGAATGCAAGAAATCGGGAAGGTGACGTCTGGAAAGGCTTGCTGATACTAACTAGCTAGCTAGCCTTGAAGTGTTCGAGGAAGGTTCCGCCGTGACAGAGATGGAGCTAAACACAGTACGGCAGGACAACACAGCTTTTGACAAAACTACAGCAACTTAGAGCTCAGGAGTTCAGGAGTTCAGAAAAAAGACTTTTTCCTTTCTTTACAAGGAAAAGGGAAAGCTGAAAGGTGAGACATCTAAGAACGACCATTACGAGGACAAAGAAAAAAAAGGCAGTAGAGTGGCGTCCTTAGAAGCTCTCGCTCTGACTTGACCAGCAGCTACTGTGGTTGAGCTGTCTAGCTTGCCTGCTATCCTTTGACACTGCGCTTGCAGTGGCCCAACTTCCATTGCGGTCGTGGTGAGTGCTCATCCGCTCATCGTGCACCTTTCGCGCTACTGGCCTAGCATGGACAATGGCAGAAATGCTCGAACTCGGCGCTGGGATCTCGATTGTTTCGAGAAGGTCCAACTCGGTACTCGAGTAGTTGATGGTGAGAAGAAGGTTAGAGGAAGGTGAGAGGAAGGCTGGTACGATATATCACGCATGGATGATGCCTGACACTTTGGAACTCGGTCTGGGGAGGAAATGAGGGTGATTCTCAGGCAGAGATAAGGCATCAACAATGACTAATCTTCTAAGCTGGGACCAACAGGGACTCTCGAGTCTGGGCCTCAGGGCACTTCGTAATGGGCAAAACACTCTTCGGTTCCTCCGGAGGCCGAGCCCTTGCGCTCTAAAAATGTTACTATGACGATGAAGAACGGGTAGAGAACTGAATACGAAGGGTATTATTGCATCTATCTTCATTTCATTGACTAGTGGCCACTACTCATTGAGTCCAGCGATCTTCAGGAGTTTGGGGTCCCCCATGTAGAAGTTGTCTCGTTGTCCAGCCTTCGAGCCTGGACCAGCATTTCGAGAACTTACCTAGGTGCCTACTGAATGAGGAATCATTTCGTATTATTAAGTTTCTGTTTAGCTTACCTTTGGGACATATGTACTTCGGTGTTTCTAGGAAGGGATCAGTGGCCGAGTTGTTGACATTTCGTGGAATTCGGGATCCTCATCAACTCATGAATTCATCAACTGTCAAGCTGTTTCCCTCCTCTCTGTTCACCTGTTCACCAGCAGTAGACGTGCCAGCCTCGAGTCAGCCAACCACTCATCAGCAGAGCCGCGCTGGTGTTCGAAACGAGAAGCCCAGACCAAGAACATGTTGACCTTGGCTACATACACGTAACCTTTGACTATGTACAGTCTTTTTTCATAAATGCGAAGTGCTCTTGGCGGGAAATACAGAACATTTTGCCTGCAATAATACTAGATTTTTGTTCTTTTAGTGGATAAATCAAGGGTTATTATCCATACAAGCCCTGCAAAACCGGCTAAGGGCGATCTTAGGATTTACATACTGTTTTTAGAAAAATCTTTTGCATTAATGGTTAGGGACTGTACCCGTAAGCCAAGGCCGTCAGTAAGGGTGTCTTTGACCTGGTGGGCCGCACATACTAATCGGGGACAGCGCGATTGCTGCTTTTCGTTCGAAAATACTTCGGTATACGTTTATTACCGTTATATATAAAAAATTATTTTTAAAGCTATTCGTATAGTTTGTATAGTATATGATCGAAAATTCCGAATCTATTAATATTTCCCTTAATTTATAATATCTATTATTATATTATTATTTTAATCTTAAATTATATATATTTTTAATAATAATAATAATATTTTTTCTATCATTTAATCTTATTATTATTTCTTCTTTTTTAAAAAAGAGATTTAATTTAAACTTAAAGATTCTTTTTTAATTATATTATTTTTAGATAATAATATCTTTAATAATAATATTTCTTATATACAGATTTTATAAAAAGAATTAAACTTTAATATTATTTTTAAACTTTCTTTTAAAATTAAAGATTTCTTTATATTAGATTTTATATATATATCTTTTATAGATTATAATATTTAATTTAATATTATAAAAGTTATAAGGGAATAAATTAAGGATTTTATTAAAAGGAATAATTTTATTATTTTAATATTTAATAATAAAAAAACGAGTATTATATTTTATACTTTATTAAATTATAATAAAAATAAAGAAAAGAGAATATATAAAGATTAAGATCCAGAAAATATATATTTAAATCGAAATTATAAAAAAGAAATAATTTCTTAAAAGATTAATTATTTATATTAAATTAAAATAAAACTAAATAAAAAGTTTAAATAGTTTTATATTATTTAAGATAATATTAAATATAATTATTATAATTATAATTTTAATCTATTATATATTTTTTTAGAATTTTATATTAAAGAATTTCTAAATAATAATATACTTAGAATTATTATTTTTTATTAAAACGATTTACTTTTAAAGAATATTTTAAGTATTTTAAAAAATGAATTTTAAGTTATTAATTACTCCGATTTTAAGCTTATTATAAAGGATATTTCGAACATTTTTTTAAAATATAAATTTAAGTTTTTAAAAAGGTTAATTCTAATAAAATAATTAATTAAAGAATTAAAAAAGGGGGTTTTTATTTATATATTCGGCGTAATAAAATAAGGAATATAATAGGACTTTTTTATATCTATTTAGAGTTAATTAAATTATAAAAGAATAATTTAAATTTATTATTTATTAATAATATTTATAAAATTAATCGTTAAAATATATTATTATATAATATTAAGGGTATTATTATTAATAATATAATTATTTAAATTATTATTTACTTCTTTTATAATTAAAATAAGGATAATTATAAATAGTTTTTAAAATAATTAATTAAAATATAAATCTAAAAAGAAATTCAAAATTTAAAGATTATTATAATTAATCGTGAATTTTTTTTATTAATTAATTAATAATATAATTCTTATAATCTAAATATATTCTCTATTAATAATATATTAATTAAAATATTCTTTTATAAATTAAGCTTTTTTTTCTTAAATTACTTCTTTAAAATAATATAAATAATATATAATTCGATAAATAATACTAGGAATTTATAAATTAATAATAAATTCTTTTAATATTTTCTATTAAAGAAATTTATATTTAATATGAACGCTCTTTTAAATATAATAACTTTTATATTTATATTATTAAATATTATTTAAATTAATTAATATATAAGAAATAATTAATATATATTCTTTTTTTATATTTTATTTAAATTTATTAATATTCTAAGTATTTAAAATTATTTATTATATCGATATATATTTATATATTAATAATAAAACTTTCTTCCGATTTAAGAGTTTATATATTATTATAAAATCTTATATTCAAGTTTTTTTTAGAGATTTAATATTATTATATTAAAAGCTTCTTCTATTCTAAGATTAATAATATCGGAATATTAAATATCGATTTATTATTAATATAATTAAAATATTAAAATAGATAAATTAAGAATTATATAATAAAATATAAAAATTAATATTATTTTTAATATTTAAATTAATATATTAATAGGAAAATAGGTTTATAAAGATATAATAGGATTAATAAAAGGATATAAAAAAGAGGAGGATTTATATTAATAATTTCATTTTATTATATAATTTCTTATATTATTATAAATTATATAAAATCAGAATTCCGAATCTTTTTTTATATATATTAAAGATATTAAATACCTATTATTATTAATATTTCTATAAAAGTATTAAAACTATTTAAATATAAATTAATTTGATTTTAAATCCTTTTTTAATTTATATTCTTAATTAAAAGAAAAAAAAGCGAAATTAATATTTAAAGAATAATTAAGATAATATATTTTTATAATACGAATTCCGTTTATTATTCTTATAATTAACTTTTAAAAGAATACTTCTTTAATTATTCTTTAAATTAATATTAATTCTTCTTTTAATAAATAAATATATAATAATATAACGAATCAATATTTTAATTAAAAAGAATAAGAATATTGTTAAAAGAGATTTTAAAATCGAATATTTATTAATCCCTTTAATATTATATAATTTATATAAATTATATAATTATTATAATTAATAGTAATTAACTTAAATTCTTTTAATTCTTTTATTATATTAAATCAATTTTTAATTATTTCTTTACTTACAAAACCGAATTTAAAACCCTTTTAAAATAGGTTTAAAAAGCCTTTATTTAGAATTAATATTCGAGATTTAAAAGTAAATATGATATATTAAAAAGCTTTTAGCTTAAATATTTATAAAGCTAGAATTAAATCTTTTAAAAGTTCTAAATAAATTATATAAAAGCTTAATTAGGAAAGTAATTAAATTAAAATAAACGATATAATAAAACTATTTAATCCTTAAAATAATAATAATATTTTTAATGATTTTATAATTTCTAATAATTAATTATTATTTTAAATAAGAGTTTCTATATTACTTTTAATTATTATTTAATTTATAATATTAAAAGCATTTTTAATTATATTAATTATATAATTAAAGAAGAATAAATAAATTAATAGAATTTAAATTTAAAAATTATAAGATAATAATAATATAATAATAATACCTTTTAAAGCCTTTTTTATAATATTAATTATTATATCGAAAATATTAATAATATAATTATAAAAGGTAAAAGATATTAATAATACTTAAATTAAAAGTATTTTTAATAATAATAATAATGAAAACTTTTAATTTCTAATAATTTCTTAGATTAATTTTAGATTTTAATATAATATAAATTTTTTGCTTCTAAGAATTTCAGGAACAGTTTTAAAAGTTATTCAAAAATTAAGTGGTGGTGGTGATAACGAGATATCGATGAGATATTTTGTATTAGTACTCAAAAGTAGTAAGAGTATTGTCCCCGATTAGTATGGGCGGCCCATTAAGCGAATGGATAGATCAATTATTAGTCATGACTTTTCTTGGCTTACGGGTACATAGTCAAAGGTTACATATATGTAGCCAAGGTCGAATATGTTTGGACCTCCAGCCACGAAAGCTGCCCAATTCATGCCATATACGAAGTACGGAATACCGGAGTATTAATGAATAGGCTGGAGGATCGTAAGAGATCATAGGAGCGTATCTACTTAACACTCCAGAGAAACAGGGTCCAATAAGTTTATATAGAAATACATCTTCTCTGAAATCGCCAGCAGGTTTTCTTGTTATTTCGAGACCATCTAGGCACCTACTTGTCTTGTATACTTGCCACCCTTGGCCGACTGTCGAGATGCGTGGCGACGGCTGCGCAAGTACGTTTGCCGGCTTGCTGCTGACTATGGCACAGCCTTCCAATCTAACAATAGAAATCCTTATTTATTAATTGTGATTCCCATTTGATCGACTACTGAATAATTGCTCAATCGAATCGCATTCAAGAATCCAAAATCTCTTTGTGTAAAAGAAGCTTGACTCTTTCTGACCCTTTCAAAAGCTCTGGCGTTTGAGGTCCCACGGGTGAATCCAGATCTCGTTTCGGCGCAAAACACTCTATCCGCTCGCCTGCCGGCCACCTTTAGCCTTTCGTGCCAACCTCTCCTCATCAAACTCCTCCTCCCCCAGCTCAATCACAACCACTCCACAATAACAAATCAACATCAAAACAACCTCAAATACCGCAACACAATCTACTACTCGCAGCGAACCTCCAGAACCATCACTACCTAACACTCTTCAACCTTTGCAATGGCCGACTCTCGAGACCCTCCATATGATCCTTATATCCCAGCCGGCGGAGCACCAGCTGCTGGAGGAGCAGCTGCGCAACCAGCACCCGGAAACCAACGGACGGCGGCCCTTCAAGCTGTAAGTAATGATTCTATTCTCTGATCGTGGAGTGTTGGATGGGATGGCCTGCCTGTGGTCTCGTGGTTGATGAAGCCCGGTCGCATCGCGATACCCGCTGTACTGGTACCCGTCATTCCTGCGCCATGAACGACGCGAATCAACACATTATCGTCGTTTTTCGACGCCTGGTATTATCGCCAAACCGAGCCTCCAAGAAACCGACATTGCGATGGAAGGCGGGCTGGTGTCTGAATGGATTTCTCGTGGTCGGTTCATCAGACTGTCGGTCGCACAGCTCGGTTGGCGGGCAACATCACCAAGGCATCGTCATATCGCCCATTTCGCAATATAAGATAAGCAGCAATTAAGAACGGTATCCAGCGTACATATATTGTAATGCCGACAACAGTTGGCAAATCATTCGACTAGACTTGCGATGTCTTTGCACAATACGTACCCCAAACAACATAGATTCGCCATTTGGACCGACTGGACCCTTTACTTGTATCAAAGGAAAATTCTAACTGGCCATTTGCTAACTTTGGCGTTCTTTAGCAAATCGATGACACCGTTGGTGTGATGCGGGAGAACATCAACAAGGTCTCACAACGTGGCGAACGTCTCGACTCTCTCCAAGACAAGACTGATAACTTGGCACAATCCGCTCAGGGGTTCCGCCGTGGTGCCAACAGAGTTCGAAAGCAAATGTGGTGGAAGGACATGAAGTATGTCCATCATATGATACTTTGAAAGAATAACAACTAATCATCGACCAGAATGCGCATGTGCTTGTTCGGAGGAATCGTTATTTTGCTGATTGTCATCATTGTTCCAGCTGGTAAGTTGAATTGCATGAATAACTAATACACGTTACTGACAAGCTTGCAGTTGTTGCTACCAAGGGTAAATAGATGAAACGCTATACGTGGGGATGAAGGCGCAGTTTCCGTGGACACGAGCGCTTATCGAGTTTACATATGATGTGAAAGCGCTGGGATTTTGATCTCATCTGCATGCGACACATTCGCTGGCTACGAGACGCTGGCTACGAGAAAACTCGATCAACGAATGGTTAGCGACCGGAGTTTATTTGATTTTTACGTTGGTTTCTCGAAGGGCGTCACTTTAAACCGTTGGTTGGGGACTGGTCAGGCTTTTTGCCATTTTATGACAGGAAGCGCCCGGCTCAGCGGGATCTGTATGATGTAGGATTTGAAGGAGAATAATGGAAACGACATGACCTTACATTCTGGTATGATAGTTCACGGAGAATGATGAAGAATAACTTTCAAAAAAAAGTTTAAATTGGTGCATTCGAAACGTCTATGAGTGACTGAATGTGTGTCTACTGGTATTAATTGTAACCAACAGGCGGTACACAATTAAGTGACTTTCTATACTACTGAACATTCATCATAGCTCCAACTATGCGCTCTGGTGAGCTAAGAGGCAAGCAAGAAGCTAGAGCGAACTGGTAGTTGAATTGTACAGTAGATCCAGCCTCCTTGTAACAAGAGACCACCGTTGAACGTATTATATTTAAGCATCTCAGGTGGGTTAGTAACTTTGGAACATTACTTGAAGGCCTAGAACGAAGCAAGGACAATCTTGTAAACTTGGTTCCCTTGTTTTCATCTCAATTCTTTGGTTCTGGTTAAAGGAGGTTCAACAGTGGTGGTAATCTACTTATTTGAAGCGGTGGTAAAACTTGTGTACTAAATCTCTGAGGGAATCAAAATAGTTCAAGCCTAGAGTTTTTTGATGTCTCTAGCACTTGAGTAAGTAACTATAGTTTGACTACTTATTAGGTAAGTAGAACTAATATGGTGGGGGTTCAAGGCTCCACGCTTGTAGGTAGGCCTTTTATGGGGAACCCCCCACTAACTAAGAATCCAAGTACAGACAGGTATATGCAGTTGGAAAAAAAAGCTCTTTGATGATGCCATTCTCATGCAGTGGGAGACATGGCTGCGGCCGCTTGTATATACCATGCACCTTCTAACATCTCTAAGTGGGCAGACGATGCGGGAGCCCTGTTGATGGACCGAAAAAGCCTTCACCAGACAGGTGTGCATGCAAAACTAATTTTTCTTGCGGTGCAGGCGGGGTTCTGGGGAAAGACGATCAACCAATCATGAGCGTGCCGGCGTCGGCGGTGGAGCCCCAGAATCACTGACAGCAGTCCAGCGAACTTTAGCTCTCCAAGGCTAGAATAGCTGCCGTCTTTCGTCTTTCCACCACCAACAATTTATCTTACGTAGAAGTATTGCAGGTATGAATTCGAAATCCTCTTCCTCTTCTTTCCCTGATCTTTCTCCCATCTCTCATCTTTTCAATTGATCGATCCATTACCTGCCTCACAAAACTGACTCTATTCATCCCTAGTCCGGGCCATTGTCTACTGTAGTTCCCCGCGCCTTCTCATGAGATAGACTCATCCGATTTCCTGCCCGGAACGCTGACAGCACGATTGTTGCTCGACAAGAATTGGTGGGAACGCCCTTCCCCTTTGAATACCCAATCTCCCCTCCTATATCATCTTCGAAATGTTGGCACTTCGTTCAACCGCAGGTGCTGTAGCCAGAAGAGCTCGCACAGCCGCCAGTCGCTTTCCTTCCACCGCTATCCGAACCGCCCCAAAAGTTGCAGCTTCGCGTGCTCTTACAGCTCGACGAGAATACTCGGCCCCTGCGACAGATAACTTCTCTACTCGATCGACCGTTGTGCAGCTCCTCAGTAACATCGGATCCAAGAGAGAGGTTCAACAATACCTGTCCCACTTCACATCCGTTTCTTCCCAACAATTTGCGGTCATCAAGGTTGGCGGAGCTATCATTACTGAGCATCTTGAATCCCTTACATCTGCCCTGGCTTTCCTCAACCATGTTGGACTTTTCCCGGTTGTCGTACACGGTGCTGGACCTCAATTGAACAAGCTCTTGGAGGATGCTGGAGTTGAGCCCCAATTCGAGGAAGGAATACGGGTTACAGATGGCAAAACACTGGCAGTGGCACGAAAGCTTTTCTTGGAAGAGAATCTAAAGCTGGTTGAAAAATTGGAGGAGCTAGGAGTTCGTGCTCGTCCAATCACCTCTGGAGTTTTCGGGGCAGATTTCTTGGACAAGCAAAAGTATGATTTGGTTGGCAGAATCAACAAAGTCAACAAGGACCCGATCCAGGCTGCTATCAATGCTGGCTGTCTACCAATTTTGACCTCGATGGCAGAAACGCCTGAAGGCCAGGTCTTGAATGTCAACGCGGATGTTGCGGCGGGAGAGCTTGCCAAGGCCCTTCAACCACTGAAGATCGTTTACCTTTCCGAGAAGGGAGGATTGTTCAACGCCGATACAAACGAGAAGATTTCAGCTATTAACCTGGATGAGGAATTTGATCACTTGATGTCACAATGGTGGTGCCGATATGGTACCAGACTAAAGATCAAGGAGATTAAGGATTTGCTGGAAGGTCTCCCAAGAACTACCAGCGTGGCCATTATCCACCCAGCCGACCTCCAAAAGGAACTTTTCACAGATAGTGGTGCTGGAACTCTGATTCGACGCGGAAACAAGTTGAGTACCGCAACTAGCTTGTCGCAGTTCACCGATCTTGCCAAGCTCAAGGATATCCTTGTCCGAGACCGTGAAGGTTTAGATGCCAGAGCAACCGTCGATAGATATGTTGAAGGACTAAAGTCTCGCGATTTCAAGGCATATTTCGACGAAGCTATGGATGCCCTGGCAATTGTCTCACCTCCTTCCTCCGCAACCTCCCTTTCAAACCTTGCTACATTTACCATCACCAAATCTGGATGGCTCACCAATATTGCCGACAACGTCTTTGCAGCAATTAAAAAAGATCATGCCAAGCTCGTCTGGACTGTCAAGGAAGACGACGAGAACCTGACATGGTTCTTCGATAAAGCCGAGGGTAGTCTATCAAAAGACGGCGAGGTCATGTTCTGGTATGGAATTGAAAACGGAGATGAGGTCAAACAGCTCATGACTGAATTCACAAGACATGGTCGCTCAATGCTTGGCGATGCAAATCTCGAGGCCCGACTTCATCGAGCTGCCAAGCAGGCATCTAGTGGTTTGAATTCGCAAAGCTCAGTAAGCAAGCAAGCAGCACGAGCATTCTCGACATCCGCCCGCCGCCCAGTTTCACAAACATACAAGGGAGCCTCCTCGCGTTTCGTTTCTTCATCACGCGGGTACGCAACGACCACCAACCCTAACCCACCATTCGGCAACAAGAACTCTTCCAACACTCAGCCAGCCAGGGTGGCTTTGATTGGTGCCCGTGGCTACACCGGACAAGCTCTCATCAGCCTCCTCAACTCCCACCCTAACATGGACCTCCGCCACGTTTCCTCCCGTGAACTGGCTGGCCAAAAATTGAAGGGCTATGAAAAGAGAGACATTACTTACGAAAACCTTTCCGCTGAAGATGTTCGTCGTATGCAAGAAAATGGAGAGATTGACTGTTGGGTCATGGCACTTCCAAATGGCGTTTGCAAGCCTTTCATAGATGCCGTTGAAGAGGGCAAGGGCAACAGCGTTATCGTTGATCTGTCCGCTGACTACCGATTCGATAGCAAGTGGACTTATGGTCTGCCTGAGCTCGTCACGAGATCGAACATTGCGAAAGCCCACCGCATTTCTAACCCTGGATGTTATGCCACAGCAGCACAACTTGGTATTGCCCCACTGGTTCCTTTCTTGGGCGGCCAGCCAACTGTTTTCGGTGTCTCTGGTTACTCTGGCGCAGGAACAAAGCCTAGCCCCAAGAATGATGTTGAAAACTTGAAGAACAACCTTATTCCTTATAGTTTGACAGATCACATCCACGAGCGCGAGGTCAGCAACCAATTGGGTGTTGATGTAGCATTCATTCCACACGTAGCCATGTGGTTCCAGGGAATTCACCACACCATCAGCATACCCCTCAAGGATACTATGACTAGCCGAGATATCCGACAATTGTACCAAGAACGTTATGCTGGTGAACGATTGGTGAAGATCACCGGTGAAGCTCCAAGTGTCAAAGATATTAGCGGCAAGCACGGTGTAGAAATTGGCGGATTTGGAGTACACAGTAGTGGAAAGAGAGTAGTGGTCTGCGCAACGATTGATAATTTATTGAAGGGTGCAGCAACACAATGTTTGCGTAAGTTATTCCCAGCATCTTGCCATGGAATTGTGGGCCAAGCTAATCTTTAATAGAAAATATGAATCTCTCTCTCGGATTCGCTGAATATGAAGGGATCCCACTGGATTAGATGGATTGTATGTGCTAACATCAAAAAGTTGACTTTTTTCTGGCGTGGGTAAAATCTTCGGAGTCTGGTTGTACATATTTTCCTTTTTAGCATCTGAACATATGGAATTCGAGGATTCCTTGCCAGGGCCATCTCATCAGTCATCTTTTAATGGCCCAGAAGAAAGGGGCAAACAAGAATTGAGATGCATATATTACAACCAGCTTCTGACTCGAAATCAAATTTGAAGTCTTTTCCCACGAACTCCTTTCGATCAAAAGATCGAGGTGATTTTGAACCGAGCTCTGAATTCCTCAGTGTTCGCCCCTTGGTGCGGCTCAGCGAGTAGACAAATTATTAATGTTCACTTCTTCAATGGTAATGGGCGAGGCTTTCTTCGTGTTCAAGACTTGCTCATTTCCACACCATGTACCCATAACCCAAGCTCGGCTAACAACAACACCTCCCCTATTCCATCCCCACCAAAACACCCCCCCCCCTCTCATCACATCGCCACACTAAACCCCTCACACTCCACGCCCTCCCAACCCACCGGCCACTTCCCCCCCTCCCCCCCATCCCACCCCGCCGCAAACATCGCCAACGCGAACAACAAACTCGACGCCCCGGGAAAATAAGGCGTCGGCACTATATCCACAGTCCCTAACGGCATCCCCACATCGTCGAATTGGAAGTTTGGGTTTAGGAGGTAGGAGATGGCGTCTTCGGTGCGGTTGAGACGTAGGGCGTTCATTGCTAGCAGGGGGAAATCCCAGCCGTAGAGGTTGGGGAAGTCCCATGTTGCGGCGATTAGGGTTGCGGTGTTGGATATTATGAGGGGGTGGAGGGAGGGGGTGGGGGGGAGGAGGCCGTAGGTGAGGAGGATGGCGGGGTGGTCTGTTAGCGTGTTTGGGTCGGTCCACATGTTGGGGATATTTTCATAGATTAGGTAGGTTAAAATGGAGGTGTTGGAGGGGAAGAAGGGGGTGCTGGAGTTGGGGGTGAAGGGGGTTATGGGGAGGGGAGCGAGGTTGGCGAGGACGTGTGTCCAGGATGAGGGGATGGGGAGGTTGGCTCGCGATTTGAAGGCGCAGGCGGTGTGGAGGCCGAAGTGCCACTGTTCCAGTTAGTTGGTGTTAGCTGTTTCTACGTCTAGGTGGGGAAAACTAAGCGAGGGGAGGAAAGGGGGTAGACTTTACGCACATATGCTAGTTCGAAGGTTGGATTTACCGTTGCGTTTGGGGACGTGTTTTCTGAAACTGGATACATAGGTGGTCCGAGGTCGAATACGCCTATAGTTGTTAGCGAAAGGAAAGGGGGAGGGAAAGGGTGCAGGTATGTTGGCGAGGAGGAAGTTACGCACCAGTCGTGATGTTGTACCAGGCAAATGAGACCATCCAATCCGCCGTATACGTTAAGAGCTCATCCCATTTTTCCAACGTCTCGCTTGTTGGATTATCTCGCCATTCCATCCTACAAATTGAAGTCTTGGTGTTAGTTAACTTCTTTCATATCTTTTCAAACTTGGAAACTTGGGTATACCGTATTAATTGGTGTACATGCCCACCTCTTTTCTCCCCTTCTAAGCCCAAATGTGCCAGACCGTCTAAGAGAATCAAGGTGAGAATGAGACCTCCCGTTTCCTGGATCTCTCCCATTCTAGCGTTCATTCTCTCTTATGGGGTCTGGCACAAACGGGAGAAGGGGGGCGCTTTAAACCAATCAATGCGGTATACTCGGGGTCCTGGAGCAAGATGGGTCTAGAAGGGGGTTCGAACTTACTCGGCAAAATACATCAAATGCGGCTGCTGCCAAATCAAAAGACTATTAATCTCCCCCGGCCCACTCCTCCCACTCGGATCACTCATCTTACCAAACCGCGCGCCTGCATAGCCCTGCTCTCTCGCTCGCTCAATGGAAGTCGGTAAGAAGCGCTCATAAACACCAGGCACACTCCGATCCAGCAAATATGCTTTTCCCCAACGTCTCCAGTGTCCCAGATGCCACAAAACCATCTCGAGATGGAATTTCCCGTACCAGCCGTTGTTGACGAGCCCAGATTCCTGTGGGGGATCGTGGCCGGCGGAGTTTACGGCTAGGAGGTATTGGGAGAGGATTGTGCGGCGTTGGAGTTCGTAGGCAGAGGAATTGGTGAGGGGAAGGTAGATGAAGGCGCCGCTTTCCCAGTAGGTTTGCCACCAGCTTTTTGAGGATGTGAAAACCTGGTTTGGATCTCTAGGAACTGCGTCTCCTTGCTCCGGATCAAGAGAGTAGTTAATCGTGATACCCAATTTATCAGTCGCGTTTCCTCGCGCCTGCAAGACATATCGGTGGCTTTCAGGAAGAGGACCAGAGATCGATGCTTCGCCATCCCACTGGAGACTGGTGTAATACGTCGTATCATCCATAACATGCGTAATTAGCGCCATTGCTCCACTCGTCTCCAATACCGTACTATGCAGCGTAACATTCTCATAATCGCCCACATAAGGAGCCTCAAACTTCGGCGTCAGAGGATACGGTCCCAACGGATACGGGTAATCGAAAAAAACACCTAGTTTCCCCTTCCCAAGTAAATCTGAAGTGATTTGAAGGCCCACAGTATCAGTATCTGGATCCACGGTCGTGACAACCGTAACGGTGGAATTGAAGACGATGAAAGTTGAGGTTATGATTCCGGAATAGAGATCCAAGGTCTGTGTTGTGGATGAGAGATCTGCTTCCGTGATCGTAGTGCTGTTTGAAGGATCTGGCGAGGAAAACCAGAAGCCCACACGTCCAAGATTGATACGGTGTGGATTCTGGATTAGCCAGTTGGAGATATACGGGATTGCCGGGTTGGGTTGATCGTAGTTGACGAGACGGCCGTGAGTCCACCTATACACATATCAGCTCGCTTCCTCCTCAAGTGTCAGAACACATCATACCAATCCAGACCGTTGAAATCAGATATCTGACTTTGTCCAGATTCCGTTGGCAAGGAAAAATTATGCCATCCCCACGAAGAAAGCGTGCCAAAAGGGTTGAAAGTCTGCAACCCCGTGACATCTACACCGAATGCAAAGTTTCCATTGCCGACTTGCATGGGCGTGCTGTTTGAAGATGCTGTGCGGATGGGGTTGAATTGAGAGACTACATTCTTGCGATTGATCTTGCATTGAGCCACCGAGATGACTGCGCTGAGAAGCAATGCTAGTAGTATGCGGAAGTTCATCTTGGTGGTTAGTTTGGAAGAAGTTGGTGGTGCGTTGAGGAGATCAAAGGGTGTATGGTGTAGTGCTAGCGCATGGTCGGTAAGTTATTAAGATGTTATTCACATGCAGAGCAGTTCCGCGGTGGCTCGCTATTCATGGAGAAGAGGAAAGCACATCCAATAGTGCACGAGCAACAAAGCAGAAAAAATTTGTTGAACTATCACCAAGGACGTCGCGTAGAAAAATTATCCTCTTTATCCGGATCCATTACCCACGACTAGGTTCTTCCCCAGGATCGTCAACCAAGCTACCTATACTCTTCGCATTGTACCGAAAGCCGAACTTAGTCAAGTAGCGCCAGATACAAATTAGTAGTGGAGAAGTTCCAGTCAAAACTCAAGTGAAAAGAGGTGCAAAACCCGGGGCAACAACGCGGGGTAAACTTTCGCTTGTGGGTAAATAGTCCTCGAATCGGAGTTGACGGGCAACCTAAATTAAAGTTTAGCCATGCTAGGTACGAGATCCACCGACCTGGAGGTTGGGAATTCGAAGCTCGCTTGAACGCCATCTTGTTCTTCATGGCTCATGGACGTTCGTGAGAAAAACTGAAATTTGATTCTGAGAAGGATTAATGACTTGCGTTGCTAAGTAACGCGGTTACCGGTATATCAAAAATTGCAGAAATCGGCGAATCCTTCAAGGTTGGCAGAACTTGTAAAAGTTTTGATCCCTAGCTGGATTAAGGTTGAGGAGTGAATAGTACCAAAAAAACTTTCGGATTTGCTCGGTGTAGGATATAGGGTGAATGGCGTAGCCCTTGGCAAAATTTTGAAAAGGAAAACCCTTACCGAACTTCTGCAAAGGTGTGCACTAGCTAGATGACCCACCTGCTCACAGCAAAGTTATCCATCATAAGGTAACCATCGAAGAAGAGACAAGCTCAAAACTCATAAATGTCTCAAGAAAATGAAATTCAGGCGGAGAACCGATAACGATGAAGAAATTCCCAAAACCTCAAATCAGCACGAGGAATTGACTCAGACAGAGAGATACGCTAGTAGAATTGGCATTCAAAGCCCCCCAATTAATTACTACTTAATAACTTCTCCACCGCCCACTTGACGGATAAATTCCGCAAGTCACTGTAATGTTGTCCAACACCGACAAAAAGTACGGGTACATTGGTTGCATGAACCATACTGACCAGCGTTCCCACCATGTCTCCAACAGTATCACATTTGGAGATGATGAAGCCGTCTAGTGAACGACCAGCTCCAAATGCTGTGTTGAAATTTCGTGCTTGGGCGACAGAGTCTGTGCCCACTAGAGCCTCGCCTACCATGAGGATCTTGTCTGGGTTTGCAAACTTGGCAAACTTTTCGAGGGAAGACATAAGGCGCTGGTCGTTATGTCGGCGGCCAGCCGTATCAATCAAAACAACGTCAAAGCCCTCTTGTGCTGCAAACGTGACCGAATCTTTCGCGACGTTGGCAGCATCTTTTCCATATCCTTTCTGGTACAATTCGACCTGACCACCCTCTCTGGCGCTCAACTCTTTCAAGTTGCGTACATGCACAGCCAGTTGCTCCACTGCACCTGATCTGAAGGTATCGCAAGCTACAACAAGTACTTTATACTTGTTTTGTAGAAGGAAAAAGCATATCTTTGAAAGATTCGTCGATTTACCCACACCGTTCACTCCCACAATTGAAATGACGTATGGCCGCTTCTTGTGTAGGGATAATGAAGATGGTGAGGTAACAGCATCAATTTCTCGAAGCAAATCTAATGATGAAGTAGGAGTCAATATCTTACGTAGGGAGGATTCCATTGCGGTTTGAATTTTCGCTTGCACGCCTGAAACACAATTAGCAATTGTCGTGTGTGTAGCGACCCCGATTACTTACTTTCGAAACTCCCAGTCTTCACACCAACAAGCTCTCTTTCAACGCCCTCGCACAATCGGATAGCCGCCTCTCGGGCAACGTTTTTACGAAGAAGGTGATCTTCCATCCCCTTGATAGCTTTACTCAAGTCTTCTTTTGTAAGAGTTTTACCTCCTACCACGTTTCTGAAAAGACCTCCAATAGCACTGATGCTCGACCCAACGATTCCATTTGATCCAGCACTTGAGTTCTCCTTTTTGCTATCAGCCGACGCTAGTATCGAATGAACTTGGTCGTCTAAATCTTTCAAAACAAACTGTCCCTTGCCAGTCTTTGAGCCCCAAGTTGCTTGGTCAACCCCCTCCACTGTACCAGGACGAGAAGTTCCTTCGTCTTCCCCTGAAGTAGCGCCATTCGCAGGCGCAGAATAATCGAGCGGGGTATCACTTTCTTCATCGGCCATTCCATCCGCGTCCCATTTCCTACCCTTCTTTGGCGCCGCGGATTTGGCAGCTCTAGCTTTCTTTGCTGATTCATCTCCCGAGGATGCATAGGTAGGTGCATTTGCCGCTTTGCGCGCTCGTCTTGAACCTGGGCGACCAGGGCCTGCCTTCCCAGTCAACAAGTGGCTTGCTGGTGTACTCGGACGGGATGTGTTCGGCGAAGAAAATGAAGAGTCGTTCGAAGCTAATTCCTTGTAGTTGTTCTTAGATTGTCCTATAACAATTTAGCCAGTGTAAATGAAAAGAAAATTATCACAAGCACCTCTTGAAAGTAGGCCTGGCAGCGGAGGTGGTTCATCTCCTAAATTCCCAGATATGGACACCGGAGCTTCCTCCAAAAATGCTGTAGATTCTGCAGTCCTCGTATCTTGATTGATGGCCGTTTTCTCCAGCTCTCGTACTTGCTGGTCGAAATAATCATCAAAGTGGCATTCAACAATCGTTGTGTGCGGTTTCTTCAATTGATCGCCATATAGATCCACAAAAAGGGTTTTAATATTATCCACGAGTTTGTCGATCCAGGAGAGGTGTAGAAGTGAGCGGTAGACAGCCTATTTCAGAAATCAGCAAATGTGCGAAACACAGCCCGCTCTATTCGGAAACCAGCGAGTTGTCGCAAGGTGGCAGAAACATACCACAAATATGATTCCCAATTCCTTCACTGTAGTCCATTTAAGGGTGTGTTGATCGTATTTGTAAGGTGGGTTGTTTGCAGCCGAAATATCGTCGGCGACTCCAGCGCCAGGTAGGGTTCGCTCTTCGATGAATACATTGGTGATGAGGCTGTTAATTATAGCAGGGCTGATGGAAGAGTATGTCTTGGACCACAACACCACACCGGACGTGGTGAGAATCTCGAAAGTGTCCAACATATTGCGTGGAGCAATAGTGCAATAGGGCGATGAGCGACAGAGGTACAAATGTTGCTGTCGCAAAAAGAGTCGGGGGGATAGCGAAGCCTTGTCTTAAGCCCGGTCTGAGACCCGACGCCAAGGAACTTAGCCCGGGGTCTGGTTATTATGTCATCAGCCGCAACGTGGATCTTTAGACCAATCACTGGCAATCAGGTTCGCCAAGCTGTGCACCAACGAACCAACGAACTGTTGTCGCAAAGAAAAGGGATTCAAAATAGACAGCAAGACGAGAACGGAACTTCCGCTGCCTTACCCTGTCAACACCTGTCAACACCAACCCCACGGCCCTCAAGGCAAGGCAGCAAGCACCCTTTGAATTTAGCCTCGCTATCTCAATACCTCATACGCCAAAATGCAAAGAACACATTACGGGAATCCCGCGCCCGCAACATCTCCACCGCTTCACCACCCAGTCCCTCAGCATGTTTCCACAGTCCCCCAACTGCGATCACCACCTCCACCGATGCCGCAGCACCAGCAATCATATGGAAATCCTTATGGAGGGCAGGCACAAGGCCAAGCGCCAAATAATGCCTTTGGCGCATATGGACAATTCATCAATGATCCAGCGGCGCAGATGGGCTTTCAAGTTGGACAAACAGCTTTGAAGCATGGAACAGAATACATGGAGCAAAACGTGAGTTGGAAATGAAATCGAAACTCTAGGATGACAGGCTAAGAGAAATACAAGTTCAACCGCTACGTTAATGTATCTGCATTGAAGCACTATTTTAATGTTTCCAACTCCTACGTCGTCAACAAGCTCTTCTTAGTCCTTTTCCCATGGAGGCATAAGCCGTGGTCCCGAAAGCAGTCGATCGGTCCAAACGGCCAAGAAGGGTGGTTCTTGCCACCGAGAGACGATTTGAATAGCCCGGATATGTACATTCCTGTAATGGCTTTAGTAACATATATTCTTCTTTCAACGCTTCTCGCAGGCCTCCGAGGTGCGTTCCAACCAGAGTTACTAGGATATACGGCAACATGGGCTTTCGTTATTGTGGCTATTGAGATTATGGGTCTTAAACTTGGATGTTACTTGCTATCCATCGCAAACGAATCGCAACTACTCGATTTGGTAGCCTATTCTGGGTACAAATTCGTAGGAGTTATTGTCACTATGGTGATTAGTGAAATATTGAATGGTGGGAAAGGGACTGGAGGATGGATCGGGTGGACGCTATTTGGCTACTGTTTTCTAGCTAACGCTCTCTTCCTGGTATGTCCAAACCCTCTTTGTTCTCAAATTTAGTTACTAACTGCCACAGCTTCGTTCTCTAAAGTACGTTCTCCTCCCAGAAACCACAAGTGATGGTAATGGTACCATGCAAACCGTTGCGCGGTCACAAAAGAGCCGAAGAACCCAATTCCTGTTCCTATATTCATACCCTGTACAACTTGTTTTCATGTGGGGCCTCACAAGAGTTTAAAAGGCGGCGGTATCGAATGGGGGAAAACATTTTGTTGGCGTCTGGGCCTTGGCAAAGGTGGTGGTCGGTGGTTGTGGTTTGAGAAGCGATAGATATGGGTACCATTCGTCCAGGAGTATGACGACGCCATTGAGCGGCCAGGGCTGTACGATAAACTAATAAATGAAAAAAGAATACAAAATCAGGCCCATAGTGTGGGTAATGTAATTGTGTCCGTGTCTGAAATTAAGTCATTTTGTTTTTCTGCTGTTCGTTTGAGCCAGTTGGTGATAGGGAAAGAGGTTTCTTGCGATAGACGGAGAAGGGCGATGTGCAAGTGCCACTCTTTCTGGTCCCCAGAGACATCTTAAGCAAGGCTGGCAAGATTGTCGACGACATGGAAGTTTTGCTGCATCATATCTCTTACTTTGCATTAGTGCCTCGAGGATTAAGGTTTTGGACGTGCACTCTTCTGGCCAATGGATCAATGTGGTGCGCTGAATTTGACTCCATTTTCAACAGGATCGTATCGTTTGGTTGGTCATAATCGTGCACGTCCAAAACCTTAATCCTCGAGGCACTAATGCAAAGTAAGAGATAGGGCTTTTCAATAGTAAACGCGCTTCATTCGTCAGAAAGTCGATTTAGTTTATGCGTCAACAAGTCAATTTGGGGTAACATTTGGCTCATTCGGAATGATTGGTTTGCGCGTGGCATTTAAAATCTCTAGCATCATATCCGTTATATCATCATATTCCTCATTGCCAGAAAGAAAGCTCTCTTCTTTCCGGGTCTCAAGGTCCAACTTAAATGCTGCAATCAAGTTATACCAGTAGAATATCTGTCAGAGGGCAGTCAAGAGTTGAAACATCTTTCTCCAAATCAAACAAGAAATTTTCTCCATGCTTCTCGCTTCCAAGAAAGATGTCGCCAATGAAGGTGAATCCCCTTCCACTATCATGTTGTCGCAGGAGAACTGGAAAAGGATATCCTGACAGAAGATAAACCATTTCTCCAGGCTGCGAGATATCTCTTGCCAAGCCTATGGGGCCCTTTGCTGTCTGCGCTACTGTGTTCGCTCGTAGAGCCGTGTAAAATCTATTCTTCAAAACCTCGAACTCAGCTATCGAAAGGCCTGGTGCAGATTCGGCACGCTGTGGGGGCCATGTCTTTTTGTACCAGTCCTGATCGTAGGAATCAGGATTCATCTTGATGGAAAGTAACTTGACGAAGACATTGCAGAAGAACCCCCAGTTCGCTTCTAGTTCTTCCAAGCCCCATAGAGGCGCAGCCGGGAGAAATAAATCCTTGAGGGTCTCTTTAGATATTTCATCTAGCTTATACGGAGAGGGCAGAAATTTGTGTTCAAGATCTGTTGTCTGAATTGTATCATAGTAGATTCCTTTCACTGTCATTTCCGACAAGTCGCTAGAAAATTGCGTATGTGGTTTCCAAAAGTAAGGTTCTGTATCAATGGGGGGCGTTGCATAGAGACGCGGTAGCCTCCAGTCTGGCACCCAGGACGGCAAGTGGCCTTCTCCTTTTGAGAACTGTGTGTAGGTGAGCATCTTCAGTGAGTTACTTGTCTCTATACCCGTTTTGGCGACGAGCTTGTATAATTGCTCGATTGGCTGGTTGTAGTCGATTTCAATTCGTCGTCGAAAATCTTCGGGCATCAAGCCCAGGACGGAATATATTCTGTCGTGGTCGAATTTGCAAAGTCGTCCGCGATTGTGGGAAAGCCAGAAAGATGCAGTGTAGCTATTTCTGAGAACCTTGGAATCAGGGGGTCGACTTATAAATAGATGAAGAGCAGCCTGAAAAGCCACGTTGCTGCATCTGTGAATATAGATTTTGAACCGGAGGGCGATATAAAGGTCGTTCACTAAGGCAGTGGCATGAATGACTGGGGCGAATTTATCCCAGTGTAGTGATGTCGTTCCACACAATATCAGCACGGACTTTGCAACTACAATTTCTTGCAGAACCCATGCTCGTTGCCACCACCCTCTCTCTAGTAATCTATGCACAGCAGCCCATTCCTCTAGGTGTGATGGCGGAAGCACAGGATCCAATTCATTTAGCATTATGTAAGAGCCAAAGAGACCAGGAACTAGAGAAGAGAGCTTCTCAGCAAAGGCGATTCCCAGATCGCTGTCGAAGCTTGAATCTCCTATCCACGCGACAACCTGATATGCGTTTGCGTAGATATCTTGCATGTAGCTTATCTGGCTAGCCTTCTCCTCGGCGTTTTCCTGATCTATACATATGGCATCGATCCAGATACTTATGGGATTTCCGGAATGGCGTAAACAGCGAAGGGCGCATTCTACCGTATGGGACACTTCGAAAGTTTGCTGATTTATTTGTATAGGTACGTCCTGCTTTTCGCTTCCCCAGGCATAAGATAGCGCCCTGTAAGGATGGGGGTCTAAAGATCGCTGATCTTGTTCGGCTGAAGGATTCTCATGGTTCTCGCGCGTGTTCAACGGCGCAATGAAAATAGTTTCCATGGTACAGCTGATAGAGGCTGCATCTTCATCCGGCAGTATTTTCAAGATGCGAATTTCTCCGTCATCTTTCAAGTCGAGTGGCGGATATTGAAATGGCAACGTGGAAGCCATGATTGCGGGAGAAGAGTTGTACTCGCTAGTCGTGATTGCGGGTTCGAAATCGAAACAAGATAACCTTCCAAGGCACCTTGTTGAGCTCCTCAGCCTAGTATAAATAGTTTTTCAGATCTTCCCCTTCTCATGCATAAATTGCGATCATGTTGTAGTCCGTGCGTTGAGATAAATCGACAAAGTAATGGATATTCTCTAAATACCTCATAAGGTAATTTCACGAGACAGAAGGTCTGAAAGTTTGCGATATGATTATTTGTGATCATCCAAGATAATTCGCAATGGAAGGCCTCGGGTTCTGAGGGGCTAAATGAGTAAGCATACCCGCAGGCACGGCCATGGCCTACGTCATGGCATGCATTGCGAAGCGCCTTCAAAGGGCAAAATATACTCAATTTTGAATTAACACATTGAACGAATGGTATCGATAGGTCTTTAATGACCTTGAAAATATTTTGTTTTCGGGATTTAGGGGTTTGGACGAAACGCTGAATTCCGAAAGGGGGCTGCTTTCTCTCACAACTCGCTTACCCTGTTGGGGTTCCTTATTCGCGATGGCCTACCCTGTTACAAAATAAGCGATACCGTCAAGTCTGCTTCACTTCAACCCAACGCCAACTTCGTGTCTTTGCGACCGCCATATCTCCCCAAAAGATATTCCCATGCAAAGGGATTTACTAACGGTCCCTGGAAAGATTCAACGGGGTTTATTCTCGCGCGCTTACCGAAAGGTTGCACAGTATTCCTCTTCACTTACCTCCGACGATCCACCACCTTCCCAGGATGAGCCGCGGAAAAGTCTGAATTTCCGTACACATGGCTAATAATATAAGACTTCAGAGCTTTACTTCAGAGCTAGTTCATGCAACACTTACCTCAGTGAACTTGCGAAAAGGGAGTTGATTTTAAAAAAGTTCAAAATTACATTCAACTGCCATGCCACTTAATTCCCCTACTGTATCTCCACGATTAGGATCATGGTTTGCATTAATATTCCACGATTCGCTCTCTTGTCCATGGAGTTATCGCAGTATTTTTCCAAACTCGTCTCTAGCCTTCGCTTATTAGCGCTCTTAACTAATTACAAGTGCCCGAGACCTAACGCCGCAAGTGCGTGAGTCAAACCGTCTGAAATCGATGGATTGAAACTAGTGTTTTTGTGGGTCGCACACAGAACGTCTTACTTAAAGTGATTCGCAAACGGTAGCTTAGGGATTAGGGTCAAGGCTAAATTGTAGATAGTCTCAAAGACTTTAGATATTTGATTCTCCCATTCTTCTTGCACTTTTATCACTTCACCACACCACAACACATAATACCGACAGGCTAAATAATCTCGCCAGCCAATATGGGTGTTATTTCAAGACGACGATTTAAGCCTAGTTCGAATGCATGGGATAATGGAGGTAAGAGATACCCGCTGTGGAAACAGCATATATAACCTTAACCTTTGCGATATATGTCCTTGCAGCCACTTATAAATCACTCTTTCAGCTGATCTTCATTCGTTTTGCTCTTCGCTGTCTAAAGATTTCTGAGACAATTAGGCAAGGAGTGAATGGAGATCAGTTGATATTGAAAAGCGATACCACAAGGAATCTCTTAACCGCCTCCTCCCCTTCATGATATTGGTACCCATTCGCTTATCATTTGCTTAGACGGACTTTGCTCAATCGAATTCTATGCGGCTTGCAAAGATGCATATCGAATTTCTCCACACGGGAACATACCAGTGAACCGGCCATATCAATTAAGAAGTGCGTCAAATGAAGCACAAGAGCTCTGGGACCTTATCCAAGACCCAATCGATGTCATTTTCCTCAAATACGGCATTCGGTGGGGTACAAAAATGATTCTCCACATAACACCGATGGACCAACCCGCAGGAACTGGAAAGGATTACCTGCAAATCGATGTGCCAAGTAAACTAAACGATTCTTGGTGCATCGCGGCTAATGAAATTCAAGACATGATCAATAACGAGGCAGTGAAGAAGGGATTGAGCGTGGAACTCGAGATCGAAATTCGAAATGACCTGTACATGTACCAGGATAGTTCCTGGGCTGTCACTCGCGATTCACCCAGCTTTTATGTTTTTAACTCGATACAAGACCGGGTGGTAGAACTGGCAGATACTTACTTTGGGGACGCATGGACAGTCGTTTCGTATCATATGCGTGGTCCTCAGGACGGGCCACAGGAAGACCGCATTCCAACCATTATGATTACGGTTGCTCCTGGCACCAAATTGAATTGGGAATTTGCGTATCGCAGTATTCTGGGAACTCTGCAATCCGAAATTCAGACCCCGATCGACATCGACCTCGAAGTTCTTCCAGGCGAGCTTAAACTTCTCGGATCACAAGAGAAGGCTGGAGTACCAGTGCAGTTTTTCAGACTACCCCGTATTCCGAAAAATGGGGGTTCAATATCTTCTGGAAATAATAACAATAGTGCAGGAAGTATTGGCCCATTCGTTAAGTTCTATAAAGAGGGCCAAGAGAAGCCGATTATCTATCTTTTAACGTATTATCACGTAATCGCCAAAGATGGCAATAAGAATAGAATCAAGCTAGGCGGGAAGCAGATTCAACGAAAGATTACGACAACCTACCCGGCAAAGTTGGACGCAAAGGAAACTCTAGAGGTCGTCAGACGTAGAATTATATCAGGATTTAACAATCGGAGGAGAAACATAAAAGTCTTGAATACATTGGCAAAATACACAATGGAGAAAGGCCTTAGAAATATAATTCATACATCAGGATACGGAAGGCTAAACAACAAAGGGCGTTACATAGACTGGGCTTTCGTTGAATTCGACGATCAGAGCCTTCAGGTATGCAACCAACCAGTACCACAAATAGGGGTACGGCCATGCACACAGCCCAAGGGTGGATAGTATAATGTTGAAAAGAAAGAAGTCGTTTCGCGAGTGGGACAGCTCGAAAAAGCGAATTGGGTGGCTAAGATTGGTCGTGGAACGTCCGCGACAGTAGGGGAGCTCAATCACGTGAGCGCAACTGTCAATTGGGGACAAAAAATGAGGTCTAAGGAGTCCGTCATTAATAATGTTTTTGAAATCTTTACGTCGGGTGGGGATTCGGGATCTATGATTACCAATTTCGATAAAGAGTGGTTGGGAATGGCTTGGGGAGGAATGCTACTGGGCACGTGGTTTACACTAGCCGAGGACATTATGGAGGATATTGAGCTGATGATAGGGGGCAGGGTCAGTCTTTGATAATCTGATCTGCATTCAGTTTTCACTTGATTATTTAAATATCTCTAAGAGAATGATGTGAACTTTGATTCAAGATCGGTTGATAGCCAAAAGAGATCACTACGAGTCGTTGAGCCTGCGGAGGTATTTGCACGTGACTTGTCGCCGGGCTCCCCCTTTTCACCACTTTCCTGCGAAATTTGATAATGATGCCCCATCTTCATAAACAATCTCAATCTCAGTCGTTACTTCTTTCCTGATAGTTACGAACTCTTCCGAACTCTGCTGCTTTCACATAAACAGTATCGCGGTTGTTGTAAACTCCATCAGTGGACCTCCCTACGGTGGCACGAAACTAGGTTTACCAGAGTAAAAAATACTCCTCCCATAAGAGTATTATTCTTTAAATTTTGTATGATAACCCCAGTTTTACTGTTACCAAATTTTGCGGTAAATTGCCGTAACTAGACTCGGGCCAGAAGAGTAGGTTTAAAGTGTTTACTGGGTGAGTATTTACTAGGAGAAAATGAAGCTATTCCCGTCCACTTTACCCCCTACCCCTGGCCCCCCCATATTTATGAGACTATTCCCAGACTACCCCCTGCCCCTACCTAATTCCACTCTACCGTCGCCGCTTGCAAGGTCGTCGCTGCTCGTAGGTCGTCGTCGTCGCCGCTCGTAGGGTTCGTCGTCGCCGCTCGTTAGCATTCCTCTGAGAGTAGGGGAGAAGGGGAATGCTCTTACCTGGCATAAAGAGGGAGGAGAGAGAGAGAGAGAATAGAACTACGTCCTTACCTAATATAGAGAGAGAGAGTATATCTTTACCTGCAAAGAGATAGAAAGAGATAGAGAGAGATGAGATGGCTTACCTTAGTGTTGATAGTGGTGGTGGAAGGAAGAAGAAGAAAGAAATTTCTCTAAGGTACTTCAAAAGTACGGAATGCATGTCCTGGTAGAGGTACCTTGCAGTACTAAAGTGGGTGAAGAGTGACTTTCAGGTCGACTTTTAGTCCGTGAAAAGTAAACCCTTGGAAATCATGTATTAATGCATTAAATCTAAGCCCCCCACGAGCCATGGGTGCACAGAAACTAGGAGATCTAGAGTAATACTACTTTAATCGCAGTACCACTTAGGCTACCATAGTATATAATTTAGCTATGCCACCGTAGGGCCTCTTAGGCCTCTCAGGCCTCTCGAAGCTATCTGCGCCTTTTTGGGGGATAATTTCCAGAAAGTAGAATGGTCCAGTTGCTGGTTGAAAACCCGTCTCCGAGTCTTGGCAACAATTCTTTTCTCCCCCGTGGTATTTTTTTGAGCTCCAAGGAGTTGGCAACTTGGCGTTTTGTTGCTCTGGTTGCTATAACCTTTGGTCATGTTACTTGTGTGATGTAGGAGGGGCCTAAGTGTAGGAAT
Source organism: Hymenotorrendiella dingleyae (assembly GCA_003988905.1). Taxonomy (NCBI): domain Eukaryota; kingdom Fungi; phylum Ascomycota; class Leotiomycetes; order Helotiales; family Helotiaceae; genus Hymenotorrendiella; species Hymenotorrendiella dingleyae. The sequence continues at coordinate 58,098 of QYAP01000127.1, forward strand.
AGACGCCGCAATCAAAACAACATATCCTTCGACACTGATATGACAACATATTGTCAGCGATTTATTCTGTGGAGTGTGGAGAGGAATTTCGACTTACATCCACCAAACTGAAAGAACGGCCATCTCATCTAGGCCCTTGTATCTCACTGCCATCACTCAAATATTGGAATCGCTTTGACACTTGGCGTTTTCCTTGCTTGAAACGAAAGCCGAACTTAATAGTGAATTCTTGGGCCCTCGCTACGCAGGAACGACTGCACGCCACCTCACAACGGCACACAAAAATCTCGCACAGTATCTCCTGAGATGGTTTGTTACCCTTTTCACGTGTAACTTTTTGCTTCCTTGGCTTGTAAACTGTTAAGCTTGACCACCAAGATACCACCAACGCCGACTCCAAAGGCACCGCCTTCAAAATCCGCTCAGTTTTAATCACCGATCCCAATAACACTATCCGTCTTATTCACTCATGCCCAGCTTCCACCGGCTGCAACACTGCCGAAGTCCTCCATTCTCTTGAAACGGGAGATAAACACCATATGACCACACCTATCAATTGGATTCCCGGATCCGGAGACGATGTGGTCGTACACCCAAGCGGCAAGACCGAACGGTTCAGCCAAGAACTCTGTTCCCAGGATTCCGTCGTCAATCCTTACCTTCGATTTACCCCTCTGCCAGAAGATGCATGTGCAACTTATGAATGGGAGGAATCAGAATGGTTCCCGTGAATAAGTTTTTGAATTCCGTAGTCAATTTGACTTGCCATTCTTCTGCGGTTCTATTTGGATTATGGTGTATTGGAATCATTGTTTGGCGTCGGCGACACTAATATTTTCTATTAAGATCTCCCCCCTTTAACTGTCGGGAATAGTGCGGTAAGCTGTTGAATTCCATGAGAACCCAGAGAATAATCCATTCACTCAGTAGATCTCAGAAAAGCTTCCACAAATTCGATGATCTTCCTCGGCCCCTAGTACTTTAAGGGGTAACCGGGTAGCTCGGTTGTGAAGCACAGACCAGGTGGCTTCGTAACAGGGTAGGCTACCGAGATTCGAGAATCTCACGCCGTCAAATAACCATGATCAGGAGACTAGAGAAGGAGTCACAGGGACAAGTGGTAAAAATATTTGAGGGTGTTAGGTTCTCTCTTCATGTTGAATTATCATGGCCTTCACGTTTCTTCACAATTTCTAAGATGAGAAAGTTTTTGACCCTGAGGAGACATCACTTCCTTATCAGCAATGTATTCAAGGTGCTGCGCTGGAACATGTTTTGTTGGGGGCATTCATGCAGTGTCTGTGTCACCAGTCCATTGCGAATTGCGGCCCATGTCCGACTTTCGAACTTTCAGGCGTGTACCCCTCACGACCATCAGTAAACTTGTATAATTCATACATAGGTGTTTACGTAGGTGCACCTCTTAGCTATTGGTAGCCTTTGATGATCCAAACACAACTGTGTATGTAAGTTCTTCTCAAGCTTGTATAATCCAAGCCCAAGTGTCACATAATCGTCGATGAATCACCTGACTGATGCCCAAGTGATACCAAACAGCGCACTCAAGTACTTATCCAAACTACTTAAGTACTTTGCAATCCATGTCTCTTAAAGTAATTTCACTGACTCGTTGTTTTAGAATTCAAACCAAAACCCAGAAAATACCCCGAACAACAATAAAAAGAATCCCTTTTCCACAGCACCATGGAACGCCTCCCACGCACCTCAAAAGACGACGAGAAACTCCTCGCATTATCAGACCTTCTCCGTACCACAGCCTTAACAATCCAGTCAGAATGGGCAAAAGAAGACTTCTCCGGACCACCAACCCCTGATTCTGCAAAAATACTTCCAAGTTCGAAACTCTGGGAAGCCGAAAAGACTATCGAAGGAATCTCGGGAGCTCTTCTCGAGTAAGCATGTTCGATTCCTCAATGCTAAGCATCTCATATGAAATAACTTCGTCTCAAATATTTGCAATGCGTTACCTACGAAACTAATTTTGTGATCACCAGGCTAGTCTGCGAACCCTCCCAGCTCATCCAGGAAGTTTTCACTTCCTACTTCCAAAGCAGAGCCCTCTTCATCGCCTCAGAACGTCGGATTCCTGATCTACTTGCTGAAGCGCCCAACAAATCCATGGATATCGAAACTCTTTCTTCCCAAACTAAAATCGAACCCGGAAAACTCGGTGTGTGAAATTCGCGAACTTTGAAATATGTTTGTGCTAACAAGTTTGTGAAGCTCGCGTTATGCGAACCTTGTGCTCGTCTCATATTTTTCAAGAGGTGAAGGAGAATCATTTTGCGAATAATCGGATCTCGCAAGCGCTGGTGGGGAATGAAGTGTTGAGAGCTAACGGGAATACATCGTAACGTTTTTTCAAATACATATATGGTAAGATTTTTACTAACTTGCAGTCATTCATTAGCGGGCTACAAGTGTACCGAGTGGCAGAATTTCTGCCCAAGTATCTATTTGGCAAAAACGGGACATCGTATGATGTGTGCGAGACCCCGTTCCAAGATGCCTTTGGCGTCGAGGTGCCATTTTGGGAATGGCTGTCTGAGAAAATATCTGTTGATGAGGTTCAGAAGAATGGATCGAATTATCCAGGTGTTCCGGATGTGGAGATGTATGATCTTGTGCCGGATAGAGAGGGGTTGGTCAATCGACCTGAGCTACATGATTTTGCACTTGCTATGATTGGCAGTGGGAAGACGTGGGGTGTTGCGCATGCTTATGGTGCGTAAATCCACACCGAAGTTTTATGATTATCATTGTGTCTCGGCTAACATTAATCTATCTTTCAGATTTTCCATGGGGGGAACTAGGCGAGGGGGTCGTAGTCGATGTTGGCGGAGGCGCTGGTAACTACCTCCTCCTATCTTCATCCCCTAGTCCCTGACTTTAAGCTCTTGTCTATAGGCGGCTTTGTCCTTCAACTCCTATCCGTATATCCCCAGCTCAAATTCGTACTCCAAGACCGTCGAGAAAACGTCCAGAAAGCCGAGCGAGAGATATTCCCTCGAGAAGCACCAGAAGCACTAGCAAATGGCAGAGTTACGTTTATGGAGCATGATTTTTTCCAGGAGAATCCGATTAAGAACGCTGATGTGTACTGGTTACGTGCCATCATGTTCGTCCTCATTTCATCCCTCACATTCACTTACCAGCACACGCCCCTTTTACACTTTCTGATCAGCAAATTTATAGACACGATTGGTCCGATAAATACTGCGTCCAAATCCTCTCACGTCTCCGCTCCGCCATAGGCCCCAAATCCAAAATTCTCATCTGCGACTCGGTTATGAACACCACTTTCCACAACGCCGATCAAAAAACCATCTCATCTGCACCATATCCGCTGCTCGCTAACTATGGATACCATACTCGGTATTGCCATAATCGGGACCTGAGCATGATGTCGGTTATCAACGGTATTGAGAGAACTCCTGCGCAGTTTGAGAAGTTGGTTGAGAAGGCGGGGTTGAAAGTTGTGAAGTTTTGGGATGTTAGGAGTAGGATTGGGTTAATTGAGGTTGGGATTTGAGGGTTTTTAGGGTTTGTTTGGGATGGAGGGGGTGAGTAGAGGTGGGTGGATGGCCTTGGGAGGTTATTTTGGGTAGAAGATGGGTAGAAGGAGGTGGGACGAAAGATGGGAAAGAAAGATAAATCTCAGAACGGTTCATAGAAATGGATAGAAGTGTAGTACTTTGGTGAGAGACACCGAGACAGCGCCTTTACTCGTGGCACAGCCCTCTTGACGTATCGTCTGATTTTCATTCAGAGTCGCCCCTAATCTCCGAAATCGTTTTTGAGAGAATTGAAGGTAGATTGAATGTGGTTCAGCTGCAAGCGAAATCAAATCCGTATTTTGCATAAAGTCGGAGGATTATCAAGATCTCTCCTCCTTTAAGTTCCGAGAGGATTAGAGGGCATGCTTATTTCCGAAAACAAACCGTCAGATTTTTATGATTTCCCCATACTGTAATATCAAATTTGTGTGCAAAAGTATATTTCTATTATTTCAACAGGATGAAAGTGAGTATTCCTCGTATTGTATATCGAAATATCTATAGATGGGTATATATCTCCCTCCGCCTTGGTAAAACACTTCAATGAAAATTTTCAACAGGATAATACAATTTTTCAAAGACCAAAAACCTCAACTGTCCAACTCACACGGTCCCAAATCTCGTCCCAGCCATCCCCGGAACTGCAGGCAAAAGCGGGTAATAAGTCCTCGTCCTTCCGCTAGGTCTTGGCACAACCCCCTTCTTCTTCGTCTCAGCAATCGACCCAGTCGTAGATCTCCTCCCGATCTTCCTCTTCACTTTCCCCACAAACTTCTTAACGCCAAAATTGAAAACGCTCTTTTTGCTTGCGCAGTCGTCGTTATCATCACTGTCTATGTCTAATCCAGCGTCAGAGCCGGCCCACGAGCAATCACAGTGCGCTTCTCCCCTCGCCATGCGACAAACGCCGCAGACCTCGGCTGCGACGTCGAATTCTTCTTTCACGCTGCTGCGCCGAGGAGGGGAGTTGGAGGAGGAGCGTGGTAGCGAGTAGTTGACAGTGGACTCCTGCAGTGGCGCAGAAAGAGAAGTCTCAGAGCGAGCCCGCTGGCTGTTGGGGGTCGAGGGTGCGGTTCGTGGGGGAATGGTGTCGGGGGAAAGGTTGTCGTAGTTTACGGCGTAGGAAGTAATGTGCAGAGAAGAGCTGAAGTAATCATTCTCTTCGTCTGAGTAAGATGTTGTCAGGAAACGGGGGGTTTTCTGGGAATGCGGTGAGGTTGGGACTGGGGAGCTGATGATGGGCGTGCTGGGGTTTGTGGCCAGAGGTCTGGGTGTTAGGGAAGAGGTAGCGGAGACGGAGCTGGTGGACGGTCGGAGGGGTGTAAGGTTTGAGGTGTCGAGGGCGGGGGAGTTGCGGGAGGGGATGAATTGCGTGCTGCTTGTTGAGGAGTAGGATGAGTTTTTGCTGTGATGAGAGAGCGGGGAAACAGGCGAGATGGGAGAGTTCGGGATTGATGGAATCGATGGAATAGGGTCTGTTTTGAAGCTTGGGAAGGTAGGTCGGTGAGTAGTGTATCTCGTGGAGTTGAGCCTTCGAGGAGACTTGGGTGGGATTTGCGGCAAAGGTTCGGTTTCCGGAGCGAGTAAGGTGGGAAGTGTGTCGAAATGTGCCTTCATATCGATCTCAGGGTTTTTGTTAGTGGTTAGGTCGGTATAGGTATTCTCGTAGACGCTACGAAAGTGAGAATCGGTATTCATAAAGTCGGCGGCGCCTTCATGCATGACCGGATGTTTTGGTAAGACTGGAGTTTCTGGTGGAGATGGGAGCAAGACAGACTGGACCATCACACGAAGGGATGGCCTCCTGTCAAACCTGGTCTCTGAAACCAGCGCTGGCGAGCGACGGGGTGAATAGTTGGTAGCACCAAAAATAGGAAGAGATTCGGCGTCATTTCCGAAGGTATCTCGTCTAATGAAAGAGGAGTCTACATTCAGGAATGAAATATCTTCGGTTGGCGATACAGCGGCAGAGGAAGGTGGACTATCGTGAAAATACATATGGTCCTCCATATTTTTCCCGGAATTGGAAGATTCGCTGGATGATGTCTAATAATTCATGGTCAGTTATTTTGTTTATCCGGAATTACTAGGCGATAGCACATACCTGGTCAAACTCCTCTTCATCGGAAATCGCCCGCAGAGACTCCAGATGCTTTCTTGGTTTCTTGCGTCGATAAATTTCAAAGGCTTTTTGTGACGTTGCTCTTTTGTACATTGTCAAGCGTTCTTGGAATAAAGTTTTCCATTCCGAGAAAATTTCATTAGCAAGAGAAGGATATCGGTTCGAAAAATCAGCTTTATGTTGTTTGCAGAGCGCCAGAGATGCCAAGTTTTCGAGACATTGATAGATGATTTCGTGACTCATGGATCTATCAAGTTTGTTGAGGATTTTGTTTGCTGATTCGCTGTCATCGACGTCAATTGCATTGGTGCATTTTTGCCTGGAGTTTTGCAAGTCCGTGTGCCCGACACAGGAAATAGTCATGTTTTCGGTATTGATGCGAAGAATTTCGCGAAAGTTCCAACGAGTTGCCATATTATAATGTTGAGGTAAGGAGCGAGGTAGAATTGAAATGGCAAGAAAATATTGCGGAGATGATCAAAAGATAATGAGGTTTGACGATTTTTGTGTTTCCACCAGGAAGCTGGAAATTCTGGCTATCGGGGTTGAATTCCGAATGTCTTGCGGGGATCTTGGGAATATGTATATGACGGGAAGCAACCTCAAATCCTATTGAGATCGTGGATCAGTCAACATATTAATTGGGAGAGCATTCGGGGAAGTAAAAATCAACCTCGATGCCATAGCCTTCAGGTTGGATGTGTATCAAAAGAAGAAGAAACTGCATGAGCGCGGGCGCTGAGCCTCGAAACAAAACTTATGGGCTTCCGGATACATATCTCTGCAGGTTCTTGTGCAGCAAACGCCCGGCCATAGACAGGACGAACCACTACACCCATTGCCGATGGTGGGATTCTCGTGGGGTCGCAGTCACTTAATCAGCCTTCTTTTCCACTTTACCCGCCATCCGAAGAAGCCATGTGCGAGTCGATGGGGATTAGCCGGGAGGCACAGAGGCATGTGGTAACGGTCATCCTGCCGTAGCAGGTGCAAGCGTGCAAGCAATGGTGCAATGAGAGGCTGTGAACGTGTGCAACTTGCACTGCCGATTGACAAACTGACCTTTGGGGGCTCGATCAGAGATGCAGAGTTGGGGTCGATATTCCGCAGGATTTGAAACTGCTATTCGCCAGGAAAAGAGGGAGTATCATATTCAGACGCAACGTGGGGAATTAAAAGAAGAATGGCCCCGTGGATCGCAAACTCCAGGATATGTGCGAAAGAAATAATAAGAAAAAGAAACGAGTTCAACCGGCAGTGCTCGGGTTCACAGCAATAGCTCGAAAGGATGTGCGACTCTGTATACCGGAGACCGGTTACTTCTGAAGGATTCCGGACCGCGTGTTAGGGCAGCACAAGACGTGGTAAGCCTGCAGGCTAAGGCAATAATCGTGAGCAATGTGGATGCCATGCATTCCCATCAGACGGCAGCAATGAGGTACTCGAGTAGTACAAACAAGAGAAGGATTCGAAAAAAGAAGCGATTGGAAAGAAAATTGGCCAGTAGTGAGACGAAGAACGTTGAAAATTTTTCAAGCCTGTCAGATCGACAATGGGATGAGATAAGGCTGTGTCTGTGGACCACGAATCAAGAGAGCCTGCCCAACGGTATATTGAAGATATTTGTTGGATGGAAACGGATGGATTTGGGGGCTGGCGTAAAAGGAAGAAGGCTCTTCCCGAGGCACCGACCTCACATGGGCACCTGCACCACCTATCAAACAGTCACGTGCTCTAGGCACGTAGGCAATACGAAGGGTTTTACTTCTCTAAGTATCTAAAATAAATAGACTTTTTACTTTAAAATAAATCCGATTTGAGTATTTAATAGTCTTAATAAGGTATTTTAAGATTAGTTTATAATTAAATTAATATTATAGTAATTTTTATATTTATTTTTTTAAATATTAATAAGATTTATTTTTATTATATTAATTATTTAAATAAATCTTATATTAAAAATATATTAAAAATATTTCTTAAAATTAAAACTATTTTAAAAATATATTAAAATAACCTTTATTTTAAGATTATTATAAATATAAAATATTTTAATAAAATTTCTATTTTTAAAATTTATAATATTTTATTATTATTTATATTTAAGATTATAAATTATAATTATAATTATAAATATAAGTTTATCTTTTTTTAAAATAAAGAAAAAAGGAAAAAAAAAGATATATTTTTTTATTTAAATCTAAAAAAAGAAAATATATTAAAATAAAAGAAAAAAGAAAAATATATAGAAAAAAAGAGAATATATTTTTATTTAGATTATATATATATATATAAAAAAAGAAAAAAAAAAGAAAAAAAAAAGAATATATATTTTTATTTAAAAATATATATAAAATATAATCTTAAAAGCTTAAAAGTTTAAAATCTTAAAATTATAAAAAGAAAAAAAGAAATTAAAAATAAAAAAAAGATTATTTAAATAAATATACTTTTTTTAAATATTCTTTTTTTATATATTATTTTTATTTCCGGATATTTATAATATTATTTTTAAATATTAAATATTATAAGATATTTTAAATAATTTTATTTCTTAAAAATATCTTAATTAATTATTAGATTTCTTAATAAATATAATTATAATTAATTATTTAAAAAAGAATATTATAAATATAATATCTTTTAATTATAAATTAATTTTTAAAGAAATATTATATAATATACTTATATTATACTTATAATAGAGTAATACTTAAATAATGATTATAATAAGATTATAAGATACCTTATCGGGACCGTTAAGTAATTGATTGCACGTTAAAGGTATTTAGGTAACTTGGCCAAAACGTCACGCCTATGCGGGTCGAGTCTCCAAGGATTCCGGGCCGTCTCCGATCCGATCGGCTCTTTATGTAATCACAATGCACAGGCCACCCCCTCTCCTCTCTTTTTCAAATGCAGACGCAGACATTCAATCCGCTTCCCTCTCGCGACAAGAGTGATAAGCAGCAGCATTTCCGAGCAGAGAGCTGACATATTTAGCTAGCCTCTCTGCAGAAGAACATTTCAAGTGGAATTCAATGCCAAATTGTGAGTACCGGTACTTTACTGGCGAATGAAAGCGGCCCACGCGGCTGGAAGAGGAACATGTGTTTGAAGAGCAAGCGGTTCCCTTTCTATCAATTCCTTTCGCGGCGTCATTGCATATTTTACTCGGATCCATTTGCCGAACGCCAGAGCCGCTAATGTTCTAATAAAAACTTCAATTAGGGGTCATCCAAGTAGATTTCCGCCAGAGCTTATCTCAGTAAATCAGACTCTCTTAGTTGTTGGCCTGAGGTATGAATTTTTAAGGTCGGCCCAACCGAGAGTCTGAGCGCGAATGGTGCATAAACGCCCGAGTTCGGCAGATTTGTTAGGAAGAATCCGGCGTAAACCATTAACTTTTCAACCATATACTTCGACCCTTCAATAACGTCTAAAATTCTCGAAAGTAGATGCATTTAAAAGCGCGAAGCTTGCTTTTCAATTTGTGCCAGCGCGCGTTATTTTAAAATTATGAATAATTATAATATAACGGACGACCTACCATCATCCATTGCGCTTGATTCTTGAGGTCCGTGCGCTCACATATACCACGGCACAACCACTTCAATATATCTACTTACAATGACAAGTTATCAATAAATGGATAAGTGCATCTAATCCGGGAAGTGATTTTGGATATTTGCATCGAAAGTCCGACCGTAAAATGTGTTGTGGTGGTGGAATAGTGGAAACATTTGGCTTTAATATTTTGTACTGCGCACATAGAAAAGCTCTAAAAACGTTCAATTATGGTTCCCCGATTTAATCTCGTACCCGCTACAACAATAAGATATAGACAAATAAATACTTGGAGCTTCTTAAGAAGTTATTTCTGAACTATTCTATCGAATTTATTCTAAGGAAAAAGGTGGTTATAGTAGAATTGTAGGTCGAATCGAAATGGGTATTTTAATGGTTTTTTCGATACCGAGCTCAGAAAGCTCTACGATCGTATACTTTGGCTATAAGGTCAAGGAAAATAGGGTATAATATATATTAATAGTTTAGAAGAAATAATTCCCCTTCTATTATGCTAACGCGCATTATAGCAGTATTGTTGGTCGTAGAGATATTACGATTTGTTGTTGCAAATATATCGATATTCTGGCGAACTGGGCACTTTTGGCACCATTCGCGCTCAGACGCTTCGCAGAGAGAGCAGGGTGGGGTGGTACGTGCGCCGGTTAATAATCAAGCACGTGCCGCCCCCCCAACGAACGTAGAAGCGGCCTGATTTACTGAGACAAGCCAGAGCCGCAATCTTTGGGTTTTGCTACACCACGATTCCATAGTGTCGCTACAAATTTTCAGCGGGAAAGGAGATAACTCAGAACTTCTGTGCATACAATGGGAGAAACACAAAAAAGTGGGATTAGTTTGTGAAGTACCTAGGTATCTAGACCTATGGTATAGGCAATCAGGTGATTACACAACCCTCCGAGTCATGTCGGCCGCTAGCTTTCTATGATGAGGCCTTTCCAGCTATCCGCTCCTTTCCCCGGATCTACCTGGCCTACAGATCGACGTGTTCACTAGATGGTATTGGTGCGCGAGACGACGTCGTCGTTATGCAGCAAGAACTCCTATTTTCATCGTCAAAACTAACTTCCCCTCATTTAGACCCCGCGTTTGCTCTTTAGCCGCAGCAATGTCTTCGTTCTGGGACATACGAAATATCTCCACTCTCGGATATACAGGTTTTCCTCGTCTTATTCCCAGTGTGGTGATTTTCGTCATTATTTTATTTAGTATAAATTAAAGGCTTCTTTTCCCTGTTGATTGGCTTATTGAAGTTGCAGTTTCATGGATTTGAATTTCTTGTGTTTGCCTTCAATATTCACACAATCACTACTCGAGCACCTATCCTTGGTGTACCGTTGTACCATGGCGTCATCAACACTCTTCCTATTGGGGATATCCTCTCTTCTTGGTTCAACTTATGCCCAAACTGCAGCTACGTTTCCAGACTGTGTCAATGGCCCAGTATGTTTCTCTTTGGCCCAGTCGAAAGACAAAAGTTGAAAATGTCTAAGATGGATATGATAGCTTGCAAACAATACTATATGCGATGTGAATTCTGATCCATATACACGAGCATCCGCGGTAAGTGTGATTCTTGCATAAATAAAAACAGGAGCTGAGCTTTGAATGCCTACTAACAGCCAGTAGCTTGTTGCATTGTTTACGCTATCCGAGAAGATCAATAATACGGTAAACACCAGCCCAGGCGTTCCGAGAATCGGGTTGCCAGCTTACCAATGGTACGTCCTGTTTTTTTTTTAAAAATCAATTGTCGCAGTTGTCTATTTTTCTTTCCTGAAATCGAAAGAGCAACAACGTTGCCTCTCCCCGCTACTGGCCTAAAGGACAGGTAGCGTTGGGTTTCATACTTGAATTTATTTCATCTATTACAAACTAACTCTTAATGACAGGTGGAATGAAGCTCTTCATGGGGTCGCAAGCTCACCTGGAGTCACCTTTGAACCTTCAGGGAATTACTCTTATGCTACTTCTTTTCCGGCGCCTATTACCTTGTCTGCCGCTTTCAACGATCCTCTCGTTCTCTCGGTAGGAACTGTTATATCCACGGAAGCTCGTGCGTTCAACAATGGAAACCAGGTGAGTTGATTTCCTGATAACCTCTTCCCACTTCTGAGGTCTTGCCTTTCGAAGCAGTCTTCATTACTTGGGCAAGCCGTCTCAAATTAACCGTATAACTTTGATATCTTTCTCTCCAAGATTTGCCGAACTATGAACTAACAAGATTCTCCAACCTTCAAGTCCGGTTTAAACTTCTGGACCCCAAACATCAACCCCTTCAAAGATCCACGCTGGGGTCGAGGCCAAGAAACCCCCGGAGAAGACCCCTTTCACGTATCAAGTTATGTCGAGAATATCATTTCTGGGTTTCAAGGCCCGGACGATGAGCCTTACAAGAAGATCGTGGCTACGTGCAAGCACTATGGTAAGTAACCAGCCGGCTCATAAGCCACCGATTATTCACCTCCTAGTATCATTTCATTCACTCAACATGCATTCGAGCCAGTTTCTCACTCATCTTTCTACAACATCGCAAAGCAATGAAACTAATTCCCAATTGTCCAGCTGGTTATGACATAGAAGACTGGGATGGAAATGAAAGATATGGGTTTAATGCGATTATCTCGTCGCAGGATTTGAGGGAGTATTATCGTAAGTGTATCCTATCTTTAATCTGTTCAATTCTCCCGGAGTCTGATGTTACTATCATTGTGGTCTTCGTGTCTTCCGAGCCTACGGCCATTTATCTACTCCAGAACCCCCTTTAAAGAGACCAAATTCTAACTCGATTAATTAGTTCCGCCATTCCAGCAATGCGCTCGAGATTCAAATGTTCAATCCGTAATGTGTTCATACAACGCAGTGTACGTGCATCCTTTGCTCTAAACACGTGCTACATGTTTCTTTTCTGTTTGTTTTTGCTATGATCAGTCCATATCCGTACTCGACGCTGACACTTCTCAAACTTTAGTAACGGAATTCCAAGTTGCGCAGATCGTAAGGCTGCCCTGTTCTTCGCTCCAAATTGATCCTCGTAAATCGATTGCGGACGTTGCTTGTTTCGCGTCCTCTACCATTACCTCATTTCACCCCCTTCGACAATACTTTACTCTCAAGAAATCCTGACTTGCAAAGTATCGTGCTAACATCTCCTTTCTGAACACAGCATACCTGCTCCAGACCATCCTACGGGAACACTGGAACTGGACAACAGATGATAATTGGATAACTAGTGATTGTGATGCCATCGCAAATATCTACACTGATCACTTTTATACCTCAACCCCTCAACAGGCAGCCGCAGATGCGTTGAATGCTGGTACAGGTGAGATTTCAAAACGCCCCTTCCTCCATTCCCAAGATTGCTTTACTGACACAGCTCCCAGATCTCGACTGCGGCTTCGATGGGACTGGTTTTCTCGAAGAATATCTCCCCCAGGCATGGAACGAAAGCCTTTTCAATATTTCCACCCTCGACACGTCCCTAACCCGACGCTACGCATCGCTAGTCCGCCTCGGATACTTCGACCCCCCAGTCAACCAGCCATACCGCCAAATAACATTCGCCGACGTTTCAACACCCTCCTCACAAGCTCTGGCTTTACAAGCAGCCGAAGAAGGAATTGTACTCCTCAAAAACGACGGCACGCTGCCACTTTTAGTATCTTCTAGTAATGGGACTGTCAGTGTAGCGCTTATTGGGCCCTGGGCAAATGCTACGACGCAGATGCAGGCTAATTATGAGGGTGTTGCGCCGTATTTACATTCTCCTCTTTACGCGGCAGAGCAAGCTGGGTTTGAGGTGCAGTATGTGCTTGGGACGGCGATTAACTCAACTGATGGTAGTGGGTTTGCGGCTGCTTTGGCGGCTGCTGAAGATGCGGATGTTATTATTTTTGCTGGAGGGATTGATGACTCTATTGAGGCTGAGGGCATGGTATGCAGAAGTTTTTCAGATAAAATTTGTGGTAGAAGCTGAAAACTGACCATTCATAGGATCGCAATACCATCGTATGGACCGGTAACCAACTAGACCTCATCTCCCAGCTATCTAATCTATCGAAACCATTCATTGTTGTCCAGTTTGGAACTTCGGTCGATAGTTCTTCCCTCGTTAATAATACCGGTGTGAATGGCCTAGTCTGGGGTGGATATCCAGGACAAGATGGAGGAACTGCTCTTTTCAACATCTTGACTGGGAAAACTGCACCTGCGGGAAGACTGCCAATTACGCAATACCCCGTAAGTCCAAGTTTTCGGAACAGGATACTTTTATCTACTACTAATTATCAGCGCTAACTTACAAAATTTAGGCCGAATATGTAGACGAAGTCCCAATGACAAACATGTCTCTTCGCCCCTTCATCTCAAACAATGCCACGCTTAACAATCCAGGGTAATCCCTCCGACTTTCCTCTTCTCATAAAATCCTGCTGGTGAGCACGAAAGTAGCTGACCTGGAGCAAATAGACGTACCTACAAATGGTACACCACCCCCATCTACCCTTTCGGCCACGGTCTTCACTACACAACCTTCACCGCCAGCATCGCCTCCCTACCATCAACATTCTCCATCCCCGACCTCCTCTCCTCCCCATCCCCTTATTTAGACCTAACACCATTCATCACAATCCCCATCACCATCACAAACACCGGCACCGTCCCCTCCGACTTCGTCATCCTCGCTTATCTAACCGGCGCCTTCGGAACAACGCCCTACCCAACCAACTCTCTGGTCGCCTACTCACGACTTCCTAGCATTGAGGGGGGAGATAGCAAGAGTGTAGATTTGAGCTTGAATCTGGGGTCTTTGGCTAGGGCGGATGGGAATGGTGATTTGGTCTTGTATCCGGGGGATTATCGTTTGGTTGTTGATAATGATGCGAAGGCGGTGTGGAATTTTACGGTGACGGGGAGTGAAGCGGTGTTGGATGCTTGGCCTGTTAGGGAGTAGATGGTGTGTGGGGGGCAGGGGGGTTGTGGGGAGATGTAGGAGGTGATAACTGCAACCAGAAAATGAAAAGCTGAGTTATGAAGTAGTTTTATTCTCTAAGCTCCCCTGATACATGTAATCGCAGTGGGAATGACGCAATAGCAGCAGCCTTAAGATGATAAATGCTTGCAGAATGGTGAGTGGCAGCGCCTCGGGGGCAGATTTTCGCAGGGTAAGCTGTTGTTGTTGTTATTGTATTATTTACGTCAGAAGATTTAAACCTTAGAGCTCCCAGAGGCTATGGTAACGTGCTAAACTAAGAATATATACAAAATATCTAGTTTCGCCCGTTTTATTATTCCCGAAAACAATTCGATATAAGTAGTATTAAATGGCCGATTTAATAATTCCCTTCTAATCCGATGAAAGTGGGGTTATATTCTTTTAAAATAGGGTTTAAATACTCTGATTATAATCTTATTCTATAAGGGTACTACTTTTAATGAGAGTAAATCCGGTTTAAATATTTATAATAATATAATCTCATAGAAATCGAAAGCCCTTAAAACGTTCGCAAAGAAATAAAGGAAATGAGTAGACTTTTATTAATTAGATTATGAACGTAGTATATACGTTCATAAATTAGTTTGTTATCGAGAATATAATAAAGGGGATTAGTAAAAAGAGTGTTTTATGAATATAATACCCTTGAAGAGGTTATTTATTCGTTAAATTAAAGGGGGGGGTTAATTATTAATAGTTTAGAATATAATATATTTAGGTTTTTAGTGGTTTTCCCTTATTAAATCCTATTTTAGCTTATACTTCCGCGTGGGCAAATCTTGGCGGCGAAAGACTTTCTATTCTTAATCCATTCTATTAAGGTTTATGATTAAATATAAAAATATAAAATTCGATATATTTATTCTATGTAAAACTTTTATAATAATTTCTTAGAACCTTAGATAATTCTTTTAAGGATTTAAAGTATTATTAAATTACTTAATATCTCTTTTATAATTTATTTTATAAGTCTACCCGATATCTCCTATTAATATCTATAAATATTCTCTTATAAATTAATATATGTATATTATCCTTTTAGGTTATATAAATAATATTTATTATGATTTTAAGCCTTAATTATTTGTTTATAAATAAGGTTATTCCTATTCTATTACTATTATTATATATTTTACCTTATAATTATTAATCATTT
The DNA here is from genome assembly GCA_003988905.1 of Hymenotorrendiella dingleyae. Lineage (NCBI taxonomy): Eukaryota > Fungi > Ascomycota > Leotiomycetes > Helotiales > Helotiaceae > Hymenotorrendiella > Hymenotorrendiella dingleyae. The sequence goes on from QYAP01000127.1 coordinate 73,538, forward strand.
TATAATATCTTATTATATCTTTATTTTTTATAAAACCGATTATATTTTATAAGATTTACTTAGAATAAACCTTTTCTGATAGTATATTCTAAGTATTTCTATGTTATTAATTAAAATATAATATTCTAATTTAATGGATATTTATCTCTTTAATTCTTTAATAGCTCTAATAATAAATCTCGCTTCTTAGTAAATTAAATACCGATTTATTATTCTTTTAATAATTAAAGGCTTTAAATAAGTATTTAACCGATAATTAAAAGTTAAATTTTAATAATAAAATAACTTAAATACTAATAATCGAATATTTTAAAAAGTTTAATACTTTTTAATATTAATAATTACCTTTAAATAATTAATATTTACTTTAATATTATTAATCTATAACTTTATACGCGATTTTACTTAATTAATAATACGGTAAATAACTCTTATTTTTATCGGATTTTATTTTAAATTAATTTCAATTAATAATTAAAATTTATAATAAATAATTTATTTTAACTTTTATATCTATTTTATAAGCTTTCATATATTAAAGATTAATAAGAAATAATAATAAAAAATTAAATATAAAAAGGAAATTATTTAGATTATTGTCACAGGCTAGGAGGGTGAGTAGCTTTACCACTAGACCAACAGTGAACTGCCCAAAAAGGGACTATTATTGGATGGAAGTCCAATATGCTACGGGTCACAGATCTGGACCTGTAACAATTATATTATAATTTAACCCTTAAAATTCATATATTCATTTAAGAAATATTATTTATATATCGCTTAACGGTATATTATTATATATATAATTAATTTAAGTTCGATTAAATTTCCCCGCTTTATTAATTTTATATATATATACTACTAAAAATCGATAAATAATATAAATCTCTATTATTAAATATTTATTCTTAATTATAAATAGCTTAAAATAAAACTATTAATCTATATTAATAATATAATAAAATAACTAATAATTATTACTTTTCAAAGTCTTAATATTATAAAATTGAAGAAACTTTAATAAATAATTATATTAATAGAATCTTAAATTAAATTATTATTATTATTAAATTCTTTATAATATATTAAAGTATATATTTAATATAATTAAAATTATTAAAAAAAGAGAATCTTAAAATAATAGATTAATAATATATTATTATAACAGAAATAAATAAAATTATTTATAAATTATTTAATATTAATCCTTCTTTTTATTAAAATGAAATTAAAGATTTCTTTTTTAAGATATTTAATATTAATATCTATTAAATTATAATTTATAAGATTTTAAAAAGGATTAATATTATATATAAGAAATTAATAAAAGAGATAATATAATAGAATAAATATTTAAAAATATATTAATAAGAAAATATTTAAGATTTCTTTATAAATTAATTAATTTACTTTAATAAATTTAAAAATAATAAATATAATAAAGAATAAATATACAAATATTTTATATTAGAAATATAAATAAAAATATAAAAGTAATTAATTAATCGAATTCGAATTTCTATATTTATAATATATATAATTAAAGGTTATATAATTTTAATTATATTCTAAGATTTTTATATAAAAGAGATATATATAAACTTTATTTAATATAATATATTCTTATTATATAATTCTTATTTTAAGGATAATTTAATATTAATTATAAATAATATTTTATAATATAATAAAGAGGAATTATAATGATTTTATAATAAAATTAGAATATTTTTACGATTTCTCTTATTATATTTATTAGATTATAATTTAATCGAATTAAATTTCTAAGATTAGAAGATATTTATCTATTATTAATTTATATAAAAAAGAAATAAATTTAAAGATTATTAAGTATTTATATAATAGGTTATTTAAGAATATTATAAAGGTAAAAAAAGTATTAAATATATTCGATTATATTTTAAGCTTATTAAAATATTTTAAATATTAAATAATTGAATTATATTTAAATAATATTTTAGATTAAAAAGTTAATTATTTATATATTATTTTAATATTAAAATTACTTTTAAATTTATTATATTCTCATTATTTTCTGAATTTATAATAATAAAAATATTAAACTTTTAGGAATAATATAATAAATTATTTAATATTTTCTTTATTTATTATTTTATTATTTTTTTAATAATCTTATTTCAAAGTTTATTTTAATAATATATATTTAAAGATTTTATTAATTAATCTCTTATATAATAGTATTCTCTTTTTAACCTTATTAGAATATCTATTCTTTTTTATATATATATTAAAACTTTTAATTTTTTAAAACTTTAATATTACCTTTTTAAATAATTTATATTCTTTAAATTTTATAAGTTCCTTTTTTATTCATTATTTTTAATTAATATCCTTTTTAATTATAATATTAATAAATATATTTAATATTTTATCTAATTAATTATTATCTTTTAATTAATCTTTTAAGATAATTAATATATTTTATTATAATATTTCGGTATTATAGAAAAGAGAGTTATAAATTAATAGATTCTAAAATTAAACCGAAAGGATTATTTATTATTATAATTATTATTATTAAAATTATAATATTTAATATATTTAAATAAACAAGTTTTTAAGAATTAAAAGATATTAAAGAATTAATATTTATTATATTATTAGGGGTTATTAAATAATAAACATAAGTTATTCTATTAATATTAATTATATTATTATAATCTCTTTTTTTTTAATAATTATAATTACTTTTTTTTTCTTATTAATCTTTAAAATATTTTTATTTTTACTTTTAAATTAAATATTAAAAAGATTTCTAAGTAATTCTTTAATGTAACGATGCGGGTTTCCTGGCTCAGGAAGTCGGGTCAACGTCGGGTTCGGTAGGCTATAATGGTCAAGAAGTAAAACAAGAGTCGGGTTCG